>CM017897.1:18679684-18800854 GCA_008369825.1 Triplophysa tibetana
AGAAATGTGTTTTTGAAATGAGCGTCTTTAGCCTCCATGACTGAGTCAACATACTGTTCTTTGTTCTAAGCTTATTATTATTATTAATATTATGATCCCATGCATTTCTGACTGCTACTCCTCATAGAGCTTTCAAGGTACATGCACCAAACTTTACACAAACCTTCAAACTGGTCTGACTTGAGTTTCTCTATCTTTTTAAACTGATCCAGATCCAGTTTTCGAAAACCGGACTCTCAAAACCACCTAATTTCCCACAGATTTAACATTGCGACAAACTTTGACGTCTTATAACTCAAAGTAAGGATGCCATACAAACTTGCAAGTTAAAATATTTGAAGAATATTGCACCCCAGGGGTGTAAGAGCCCCCCGAAATCCCTCTATACTTATAATGGAAGAGGAAATATGCCCATATAAGGCGTCATAAATGTCCCGTGTTGAATATCTTCAGTACAACCACTTGGAGACATGGGGGTGGGCTCATTTTACTCAGGCAACCAATCAGTAACCTAAAACCTTCATTAAGTTACGAAGCCTCGCCCATAGCAACCATTTACAGCAACCTAGCAACCACTCCCATAGACTCACATCATAAAAAGTCCAGATGGATATCTTTGCAGCACAGTGTCGAAGAGACAAGGGGGTGGGCTCATTTGACTAAGTCAACCTATCAGTATCCCTGAAACTTCATTAAGCTATGAACCCACGTCCATAGCAACCAAACAGGTTAGCCTAGCAACCATTTTGCATTCACTATATCTCTGCATCAAATACCAAAGAGACACAGGGGTTGGATCGTTTCACTCAAAGTTTAGAGTATTATCAACTGACAGATGCTAAGCCACGCCCATAGCAACCAAACAGGTTAGCCTAGCAACCATTTAGCAATACCTATATCTCTGCATCTGAACATCATATAGACACGGGGGTTGGTTCGTTTCACTCACAGCTTAGAGTATCATCAAATGACAGATGCTAAGCCACGCCCATAGCAACCAAACAGGTTGGCCTAGCAACCGTTTTGCATTAACTACATCTCTTCATCAAACATCAAAGAGACATGGGGTTTGGTTCGTTTCACTCACAATTTAGAGTATCATCAACTGGCAGATGCTAAACCACGCCCATAGCAACCAAACAGGTTAGCCTAGCAACCATTTTGCATTAACTATATCTCTGCATCAAACATCAAAGAGACATGGGGTTTGGTTCGTTTCACTCACAGCTTAGAGTATCATCAAATGACAGATGCTAAGCCACGCCCATACCAACCAAACACTTTAGCGTAGTAACGGTTTAACAATACCTTTATCTCTGCTTCAGGACATCGTAGAGACACAGGGGTTGGTTTGTTTCACTCATAGCTTAGAGTCTCAAAGTCTGTAAAATGATAAGCCACACCCATAGCAACCACACAGGTTAGCTTAGCAACCGTTTAGAAATACCTTCATATCTTAATCAAAACATCATAGAGACACAGGGGTTGGTTCGTTTCACTCATGGCTTGGAGTTTCATACTAGCAACATGCTAATTATGCTAGAGAACATGCTAATCATGATATCAACATACTAAGCCCATTACTCACACACTGGGGTCACGATATTTTTCCCATCATGTTAGAAAAAGTTTATCAATAAAACCTTTCAAACTATTTCAAACTCTTCAGGACAGGCTTTGTCAAGCCAACATATAGTTTGTACTTGAACTTTCCAATCTAGTTTATTTTATTATTTGTTTATTAATAGTGAGTAATTCAATATTTCATCATGAAAGAGAATTAGTTGTGATATCATCATATCCTCATGGCTCAGTGTTAACGGAGCTCTTGTGAATCTGGTCCCTGGTTAGTTTCCAGTGTTAGTTGCTATAGTAACTGAGTTTGAACTATTTCAAGTTTGCTCTATGAAACTGAATCCACTGGCAATAAATCTGACAAACTCAAATCAGCCTGTCTTATTTTCTTATATCTTTTTTTATGAAACAGCCCTCAGAAAGACCAGGAAGACGAGCATTGGATTAGTCCAGTCTAGAGATTATAAAGGCCTGGACCAGAAGTTGAGCAGCATAATCTGTGAGATAAGAACCGGTCTACCAAAAAGTTCTTAAAACTAATTATCAAATAATCAAAAAAGATTATTTGATAACTTGATTGTCACTCAAGTGATGTTGAGTGTCGATCTGTTTATAGTAATAGTTTGTTGATTGTCACCAGTTTTGAGATTCATACACTGATTCTTGGTGTCTGTGTGTCTAAACTATGCGATGCAAAGTGTAGTAAAAGAGGTAAATTACACTGACATGAAAAGGCTATTTCTTTGAAGTTGTTCTCTAACGGTGTTTTTCAATCTCATCTTTCTACAGAGAATGAAACAGAGGCTGACAGGTTTTATTTTGTTAATATCCCAATGAGCTGGTATGAAGCTCAGAGTTACTGCAGACAGCGCTACACAGATCTGGCCGTCATTCACAATCAAACTGAGAATCAAGTGCTGATGCTGAAGATGTCAATGGAAGGCATTAGTATGTCATGGATTGGTCTGTTCAGAGACTCATGGAAGTGGTCAGATGAAATAAATGTTGTCGGCATGTCCTCCATTAACTAGATGACTGGACAACCTGACTTGAGGAACTTGAACCAACCTTGTGGCGTTATACGTCCTGATGGTCTAATATATGATCAACTGTGTTCAAATACTTTTCCATTCATCTGCAAGACAAGTAGGTTTATGTAATCATAACACAACACGAACATCATAAATACACAGAATGAGAGAAGAGACTTTATACAAACATAGCTGTTGATAGTCAAAATAAATAGTTTTACCACAAATATACTGTTGAAAATATTGATTTTCATTTTGCAAAAAAAGAAAAACTGATGCAAAACAGTCAGATTGATGATCATCTGACGTTAAACAGTCAGGGTTTAATCAAGTAATAAGTGGTATGAAGCAGTTAGTTAAAGTGTATTTTATAACAGCTAAGGGCGTTGTTATACGACATGAAGCAAAGTCATTAAAACCACATTAACTGTTTTAAAATGCACTGTAACCCACTGCTTCGCACGGCTTATTGCTTTTATAAAACTATTAATCCATATATGTGCAAGGTTTCATAAAATAAAGTAAATAAAATAATATTTAGGCTATGTAGTGCTGTCAGCCGTTATAAATCAGAGTATTTTATAACAGGTAAGAACTGTACTCAGCCAATCAAAGACTAGCACTGAGCGTTTTATGAATAATAATAATGTGTTGAGACTTGACTGTTGTAACTATCTCAGTGTAAAAAGAAAGTCTCCTCGATCAACAAGGCAGCACAAGAGAAGAAAATCCTGTGTTAATGTCAGATGTGCAGCTATTGTTAGTGTTCTACTGTATTGATCTGATTTGTCCATCTGAAATGTATTTTTGGTTAAAACGTTAAATGATGAAGGAGTGAAGAAGGAGAAATTAAATTAAAAAATCATAATAAAGATTTATATATGAGCTCTGATTTTTTTAATCTATTTTTTTGGCTGGTGGAAGTTCCACCAGAAACACTCAGGAGACAATATGATGAATTAATGATTATTATTTATTCATTTTTCCTTAGTGTATCCTAAAGAACAGTAGCTATGAAAACAATATGAGAAGTTGACAAATGATTAGTTTCATTTGTATTAAACACATGCAGCTGTTGCGTTAGAAAGATTGACTGTAGATTTGTGTAACTGTTGTGATGTTGTTTTCTTCACACTTTATATGAGTTGAAAATTAATAAAGCTTTTAATCATCAAACAGAGACCAAGAAACAGATTGTGAGATTTGAAGTGAAATCTGGTCAGAATGTCAATGATCCTGCAGTGATGGAGACCATCTTACAGTCGGTGAGTATTTAACTATTTGTGTTGAAAGTGTGTCCTACACGACACAATGAGCTGACACACAGATAGTAGAGTTTTTCAGACTCACTCAAACATGTTTGTTTCTGCCTTAAGACACGGTCACACTTGACTCTTCATTCCATTGACCAACAACAGTTTTAAATTTACATGCATGACATATATAGTTAAATAACACCATCAGTGGTGTAGTGGTGTCTGGAGAAGTGGGTATACTTTTCATTCATGCCCCGCTTTTAAAGCGGCACAGCTTTCTGTGTTATAATGTAGTCTGATTTCCACCCTGGTTTAATGCAAATTGCAAACTTTCATATCAGAAATGAGTGATAACAAAGAAGAGATTCTACAATCAATCCTGACCTACAGGCACATGAAGAGACATCAGGGCGGTACGCTGACTTCATTGATCTATATATGTGCATTTTAAGACTTTTACAGTTTAAATTAGATAAAAAGAGCTAACAGATAACCATGTCTGTCCTTTCATTATTATCAGCTTCAGTAAAAAAGTAAACTCATGGTCAACAAATATTATTCAATCTATGTTTCATGAACAAACATTTGGGTTAGAAATGACATGAAAGGAAACGAGTGATAACAGAATGTCCAGTTTTGAGTGAACTATCCCTTTAATTTTTCGAATAATAACATAGACATCAAATTACAAAAGTTTCGGATACTTTTCTTCATTTTAAACAACATTTAAACATAATTACAGAAAGAGAATATTCATGAAGTGATGCATTTGAAATATTTGCAAACATTTTGGCTGTTTTAACCACAACCTAAAACACACTTAAGACACATGCTTTAGCGTGAACTAGTGAAGGTCTGGACATGTTTTTGTCTTGTCACTGACATGACCTGCAACGTGTAAATGCTTTTCGTCGTTTTGTAGTTTACAAGACTGGATTTTACCTCCGACATTTAACATTCGCAGGCACACACCCGAAAGATGTGGAAAGAGGAAGAAAGCGACACAGACTGTGTTTTGCACGCATTTTTAGAAGCGACACTTGAAATACCCGTGACATTTCTATCACAAAACATTTAGCTTCTTACATTGCGCTCTTTCACAGTTAAACTGACCTCGAGCTGGGGAGATATATCCTGCAGCACCACACGTTTCAGGACACACGATACAGACCATCAGTCTCAGGCCGGAAATGAAGGCTCAACACAAATGAGGATATTTAGAAGAATGTCAGTAATCAGACAGATCTCATCCCACATTGACTCTTATATTTACAGAATGTTCCCTATTATGCCCATAAATGTGGGATGAGATCTGTTTGTTCGTATTTGGCTCTTGTTTGTCTCGGTGTCTCTGAATTGTTATAAAAGGACACTCAAAATGCTTGACGGATGTGAAAAACGCAGAAAATCGAACCCAGTCCGAATTTTTGATGACAGACGAAAATATCGGAGGCAGTGTGTAAATGTGATTGACACAACGTGAGGTCATATTTATTATTTATCGTCCGGAAATTTCGGACTCAATGTGTAATGGGCTTAAGAGTGTGTGTCATGATTGTTTGTGTTGTGTAGATTCATCAGAAACTGACAGATTTGGGCGTACACAGTGACACAACAGTGACCTGGAGAGTTCAGCCTGATGGAAATGTTTTCACACCACAACAAGAAGATGAAGAGAAACAGAAAGTGTGTTCAGACTTCTGACAGATCACGCCACAGTAGTTGTGTTTAAAGACGTCATTTTCATCACATGAGAGAAACTTTGAAATACATGTTTTATAGGATTTGTAATTACATGTAAACGTTTATAATAACTTCAGTTAGTCTCATTATTTTGTTATCCAGTCAAATATATTTAGTTATTCTTGATTGATCTTAGAATTAAGCTTTGAAGATGTGTGTTATTAATGATATTATAGTGATAGTAGCGTGACAATCTATTAAACTACAATCAAATGATTACACATTAAGACAATGACATGTGACAATGTGAGTTAAATGTTTATATTCTGTGTGTTTTATCTTGTGTGTTTGTGTTTGGTGAGGTGTGTTGCCTGTAGCAGCTGAACATGTAATGCTTTTAGATCAAAACTTTTACAACATACAGTAGTAGTATCACAACATATAGTAGTAACCTTGTGTGAAGGGTAATTCAACATTTGAGAAACTGTTTTGAATCATTTGGTTGTTTGAGAACATGAATATAAATTAAAGCTCTGCTTCTTTATAAACACTTAATAGAAAAAATGACCTATGAAAATATTTGTGTTGAAGTGAACTGTGCAAACACATAAATAAATAATCAAACATGTTAAACATATTGTTGAATGATGTTTTTCTGTGTCTCATCAATCACTTCTGTCTCTCAACAACACAATAAGATATTTTTATATTTTGTGTAGTCGACTCTGTGCTGGTTTGTATTGGTCGCCTCCAGTTTTCCTTTGGTTTTTCCTCCAGCTGATGCTGTGACGTAAGTGTGACGTTGACACTAAAAGAGTCTTTGGTTTACTTCATAATTTGGAAAAAAGATCTGCAAACTTTATAACTAAATAATTAAATAACAGAATAACAGAATTATATTAGTGAATGTTTTTGAAAAAATTGTGAGTTCATCAGACCACGTCACAACTCAAGTTTGCTTATTTTAAAACAGCATTTAAATGGAAAATGTGAAAACACACATTAAATTAGAAAAAAAAGTGCATCTGTTGACACTGTGTCCACACCGGATGTGACTTGGTGCGATGCAACAAGCGTCAATAGAACAAAGTAGAACTCATTGTATTTTTATTATTTTCACACCAGAAATGGCGCCACTATCCCATTAGAAGAAGCCACGTGTCACGTCACATGGTAAAAAAAGTAAATGACTAACTGGGCCTTTATGTCGAAATTAGGACACAGGCCGTTTCCTGCCAGGTGCAAAACGGTGGGCTAGCAGATATCCTGTGTGGGCATTCACACAGAACATAGACGCAATAAAATCAAGAGACCACTTTCAAAAAAAAAATCTGATAAGAATGTGATTTGGTAAATAATAATCTTTGTTTACTTCTGAAAAATTCTGACAACTTTTCTCCTAAATTCCATACAAAGATGTTTTATTTTTGAACTGGAGAAAATTAACTGGAGAAAATATGAAAAAAAATTTGTTTGTAAATTATAGAAAAAGTTTGAAAATAATGTGTTATGAAATAACACGGATATTTTTAATTCAATTATTATCATCCTCTCAGGCTTTCTTAAGGTTTGATTTTGTTAGAATTCACCCAAAACTGAAATATATGACTGCAATACATGAAGGATTTAAATGATTTAGGATGTTAAAAATATAGAAATCACGCATTCATTACTGAAGAATAAACGATTAAAATATATATATATATATTGTTGATTATTACTTTATATAGTAATAGTGTGTGTGTTTGATTTTACTGATGTTTTACGCATTAATAAAGTGGTTATGTTAACTGGACATAAACAGAAGCCTGTAAAGTGAGCTCAGAACAATCCCCATCACTGGACCATCACTGCACAGTAAAGTCTCTGGTGTATAAATGAGTCCATACCTATTGGTGTACAAACTTACACTGAAGCAGAGTCTTTCTGGTGTGAAATGTTCATTTATCAATTGAGTTCACATTACAAGTGATGATTGATGATTAATGATGAACACCTGCTGTTAACAAACACAATCACTGAAGAAACATCAACAATAACAATTCACTCTGATAGTGTTTAGTTGGGTTCTTGATCCTTATTTTCCAGTAATGAAAGTTTTCTCCAGGTGTAATATTGTGATTTATTGATGTCTTTATTAAAGCAATACTGAAAGAATAAACATCAACATATATCAATAGTCTAAGAGTTACATATGAACTAAATGAATCACTGTTCCATATAATAGTGACCTCATAATCTTCTGTTATTTCACATGTTTTCTTCAGTGATTGTGTTTGTTAACAGCAGGTGTTCATCATTAATCATCAATCATGACGCTCAACAGGTTAAAATGTTGCTTGTTGCAACCAAATAAAAGGTGTTTCTTAACAGCACAAAATAAAACTGCAAAAACTCAAGATATAATAAATGAATCAGACTTTACTGTACAATTATTTTTAAATGGTGTTTATAATAAACTCCTAAACATCCTTTGCACAGTATTTATCTTTCTTCATGGCATGTAGCTTTTCTGTTATAAAATAATGCCGCTGTGTGAGTGAACAGTGACGTTGGTTCCAGCCAATAGAAAAATACTGAATTTTTGTTGTTATTATTTTAATTCTCATTGGGTGGGCAAGACAGACGTTTAGGTGGTTTCAGCCCACTCCTGCCCATGCCTGGAGCCGGCTCTGTTAAGACAATGAGTTTGCGTTACGGGTCCCATCTGTGGAACTCATAGACAGATTAAAAACCTGAAATTTCATGAGAAATATAAACAAGAAACACTTTGTGTCTTTCCTCAGATGCGGCTGAAAGCGTCTGTTTATTAACATATTTAAACAGTTCAGTCATATAATCAGTTCTCTTCCAGTTCATCTGTTTCATTCTTAACATATTCTTAAAATAACAAGAATAGTGATTCTTAGTATATGTATAGTCTACATGTTTATAGGAAAAATAAGGTTTGTTTTTAAAACCCGACATTATATTGTCCATAAATCTCTTCCTTGTGCAGCAACAAATCAAATAGTTTCTTTAGTCAGTCAATCTGTTTTCTGTTTAAAAAATAAACTATTAACATATTCATCAATTTTTACATCAATATGACCTGAAATACAACCCAACTCATGTGACAAAAATATCCATTGTATCAAATCTACACTTTTCTTATTTACGTGAATACAATATATACAAGTTTGAGCCCTTTTACCTGAAGTGATTTGACTGAAATACAGAAGTTAACTTACAGATGTTTCTATTAAGAGTCAACATTTAAGATTCACAATCAAAACATTTCAATATTTCTTCACAGTAAGTAAGTTAAGTTATTGAATACCTAACACATAAAATAAACATTACTTACTCGGTATTACATCAATGTTTGAAAAAATATTTACTTCTGTAATAAAACCTGAAACTTCATGAGAAATATGAACAAGAAATGCTTTGAGTCCTTCATCAGATGCGTCTGACAGTGTCTGAGGTAAACACACACACGTCACCATGACAACCCCTAGACGCCCCCTTATGGCAGAGGCTGACATTGCACTGTTTTAAAACTCAGTATGCTACAGTAATAATTTAAACAGGCTCAGAACACAGATTAATAAAACATAAATAAATATAAATTCACATTATAATGTGGATACAAGTATGTACCCTACATTTGGTTGCCACTTGTTCAACATTTGATTGTTCTTCATCCACACTGTTAAATAATTTACATGTTTTCAAAAGATTTGACTAAATGTTGTATCTAGTGTTAAAAGTAACATTACAGTATATTCCTGTGAAACAGTCATCTTGCTTTTGAGTTACGTTACACAGCAAAGATTAATTAGAGTGAATAATGAAGTGATGATACTTAATGAACATTTGCTGCTAACAAGCAGAATCAGTGATGAAAAGAGAAACAAAACACCACAACTACAAATGATGTACAGTCCCACAGCTTTAGATGAAGATCAAGTGTAAATAACAGATGGACACATGAAATCTGTCAAGATCTCACCAGAGAATTAAATAAAACACCATTTACATCTTCACTTATTACAGACATCACTTTCACTTTATCTGCACTCAAAAAAATATTTGTCTCTAATAATTAAGATTTATGTATTTTGATTGCATATAAAATTTCCATCCATTTGGATTACATATTTTTTACCTAAATTAAGTAATAAACTTTATGTGATACAAATTTGTAAGACATATGTAAATGAAACTAGTATGAATAAGATTTATGTAATAATATTAATAAATCAAATGCATTTCAAATTCATTAGAATCAGGATTATGAATTCTTAAATAATAAACTATTTAATTAAAATGCATTATATTTAGGTATGTCAATAATAAACCAAATGGTTTTTAAATCATATTCATTAATTATTTTATTCCTGTAAGGAATTTAACCGCAACGCGTAAAAAACAACAGTTAGACCAAATGGTTTCACTTTTTTAAAGTGATCAAAAAGATGAGCTAGCAAATGAAACAAGCCAGTGCCCATATGTTGTTTAGGGAAAAAACAAGCTGAAATGCACCACTTTAAACACTGTAGTTACAATCAATGTCTTTGGACACTATCATATTACATATGACAATTAGGCAATGACAACAGTATTACTTAAACTAACATTTCAACAAATCTTTGACATTTTTTTAAATGAAATGGTGGTAGTCAAGAAAAAAAACCATAGTATCTAAGGTAAATATATATATATATTTGAAAAAAAAAATCTTTAAAACCGTCTATGTATCAGTCTGACAGTTAAAAAAATGCCTGTCATAGAATTGTAAAACAATTGAGTCACAAAACTTTGTAGGTAAGGGCAAGCATGTTTACATGTTGGGCATACATAAACATCCTTAATCACACAGGAACTTCAGAACTTTGAAAATTGTCAAAAATCCAGATACTCTGCATGTGCAATAAAAGTCTCAGTGTTTGTGTGGTCAGGACCAGCACATTTGCATGCATGTTAACATGTCAGATTAGTGCAATAGTATCGAAAGAACATTCAACAGCAAAAAAAGAACAAGAAATGTCCTTACGAACTGCGTTTCAAAACAGTATAAAACTTGAGGAAAACAATGATCAGACCACACCCGATTTAGTAATAACATTTCTTACATAAAACAAACAGAATTACACATTTGTGACATGGAATTATTTAAAACGAGTTTCTGGAGGTCACAAAATACAGTTCATTGGCTGACAGGCTTTAATAGCAACACTTTTTAAGCATGCTTACATGTTTGGCATTCATAAAAATAAAACTAATACACAAGAGAAAAAAAACTTCAAAAGGTTTAAGAGGTTGAAATCTAGTCCTGCAATGTACAAGTGTCAATGTTCACTCAGGTACATGGAAAAGTCAATGTGTCAATGAGTCATGTGTTACTGAAGCATCTTAATCTTAAGTGCTTGTACTTTTGGTGAAAGCTTGGCTGAATCCAGTTCCATGAGAATTTTTTGAAATGCTTCAAATGTGCACTTGAGGTCTTTCGGGAAATTAAGATTAAGGGCATAAATGAGTCCAAAAAGCATCACACATCCATGCGTGATGCTCTGCAGGTTTTGGAGGACTGCCAAACCTTCGAGAACCACACCAACGTCTGCCGGCTCATCTCCGGGATCAGCACCCTCGAGCCGAATAACATAAATGCCCATTGTTGTCTGTGCAATCCCAGACTCTGCAATTTCACTTTCACAGTCCTGGAGGAGAAACAATGACAATGAGTTATGACACCAGGCAAACATTTTAAAGACACGTTTTGCAAACCTTCATATATTCTCTCTCTCTGCATTTTATACATTTATATATATAAAAAAAAGGTTGCCACCAAAATACACTACATTGCCAAAAGTATTGGGACAGCCCCTTCTATTGACCAGGTTTGACTACTTTAGTCATTTCCATGAGCAGTCAAAATAAACATTTCCTATCATTGTGAAATAAAATAAAATTGAAAATAATAATAAATACATATTTATTTATATTTATTACACGACGCTCTTGTATGCTTGATTCTGATTGCTCTTTGGTGTGTGTTATTCACCAATAACAACCGCTCTGAACTAATAGCACATGATAACCCAGATGATGCAAATCATTTTGACAGGCACAGTATAATATTTCACGAAAAATAAACATAAATGTCTTTTAAAAACATGTTTGACATATTTACAATTGATTAACCAAATTGTGTGTTCGTGTCATTTAAACGTTGTGTCTTACCTTCCGCGAGGTAAACTCTCTTACATTTGGTTTTAAGGTATGTATTCATTAAAAATTCACTATTACAATATTTCAAAACAATGTTTCTTGTTTAATAACTTAATTATGATGTAAATAGCCGTGTAATAAGCGGGATAATGTATAGGCATACAGCTGTTATTGCAAAATAATCATTCTGCGGTAACAGCCGTATGCCTTTACATTATCCCTTAAATATAAATGTGGAGTATGGAGTATGTGTGTAGCCGGACATACACTTACCACATATTCTTTGATAAGTGTTTCCAAGTCTTCATTGAGATACACGCTAAGACACCTCAGAACACAGTCACGCTTGACGTTTATGCCTTCATTCTCAAATAAGCATAAACAAAAAAAATTAACTAAGGCTGAATTTTAAAGCATGTTCAACCCCCCAAAATACTTTTGGGCTCATTCTAAACATAGGGATATTTTAAATGAGATCATAATGTTCTTCTTCGAAACACAATGTCACCCTATCTGTGAAATCCAAGCTAAAGTGTAAAATTCTAATTCTGAGGTAACAAGCATCAAAGTTTGATTTCACCTGTTAATTTCACTATAATTTCAATTTATGACATGAACTTACTCAGTCAATATGAAACACATTAAGGTTATATTTTCACAGAAATTTTTTTACATTATGCATACATTTTATGCCAAAAACAGTCACAACAAAAATCACAAAAAATTAATTAAGATAGGTTTTCCCGGGAAGGGTAACAAATGTGGGCATTTTAAATGGGATTTGAATGAATTCTATGCATTGACACTCCATGCCATTACCACTTTAACACTCCAAAGTGTGCATAAAGAGATTGTAAAACTAATTACAGAGGTTTAGTCAATTTTGACAAGACGATGACGGTCAAATGTGCTGTGTAACACAAATGAAAGAGCCTCCTGTTTCTTGCAGATCAAGCATATACTAATATACTAATATACTTTTTAATTTTTGCTTCAATTTAATTTGCTTTAAATTATGAATCTTATAAAGCAATAAAGTCTCTAAAGAAATTTGGACTAAACATTTCAATTCAAATAGTTTATTCTATAATATTTTTATAAACTTTTTAAGAATCTAAGATGATGGGGGTTTCTGAAGTCCTGTCAAGGAACAGTAATCAATGGAATCTATAATACATTAAAAACACACTTACTTGAGCTGTCAGTGCCATTATGGTACGGATTTTCTGTCCTGCACATCCTCCTTTGTGACGGAAAACCTTTACCAGATCATCAGAGCACTTGTCAAGCTGACCAATAAATTTGGAGACCAGAGGAACAGTAGTGATGCGCATAAACTCCAAGTTCACCTGAAAACTCACAGAAAAATATATATAGTTCACTTTAAACAATTTTGGCAACTATGAATTTGCATCTGTATTTGAAACAAATGGTTTCCTACACTTACTTCTCCAATCTGAAGCAGCGCAGGCCATCGATTTCGGACCTCTATTACCATCGGTTCCTGAAGAATTTCTTGTCGCCGGTATGAGAAGGTACAATGCATCTTTTCCTTGATCACAGTCTCGTTATTCTTTTTTTTAATCTCACTCAATAGAGCAACCCTTTCCACCTCCAGGCTCTCTGTGGTTTCACCACTCGGATGTTTTGGACAAAAATTTACCTCTGCCTTCCGGGGCTTTTTTATGTTTGCAGCTGGCTTCCCCTGGCCTTTCTGCTTGTTTTTAAGCGAATTGACAGTGACTTCTGGGTGTCCAGCTCGGCCAGGTTTGGTGCGGAAGTTCATCATCTTGATTTTAATGTAGTGCTTCCATCCACACCACCCAGTGCGAGTTCCTTTCTCACGCAAACATGGATGTGTTTGTATTAAGGCCTCAGCTACTTTTTCAAATTGATCACCCTTTGGATACGCGGAGTACTTAATTATTTCTTCAGCAAGGCCTTCAAGTATATCGGATCTGAGTTTTGGGGTAAGAGATAGAAGAGTTCCATTTGCATGGAATTCATCATTTCCATTCTGAAGCTGTATCTCCGCACAATATGAAAAGCGTGGCACTACAAAGACCATGGGCCAAGTGCAAGACCGGGATTCAGGAGATGACAACAGAACAGAATCATTGCTGCTAGAGCAGCTAACAGATGGCGAATCATTTGGTTCTTGCTGTGAGGAGCTGGTAGATGCATTACTGTGAGTCACTGGGAATGTGGAGTAGGTATCTGTAGTAGGTGGAGATGGAGGTATTACAGAGCTGGTATACTCACAAGGTAAGTATACCACCTTCAAAGTACTGCGATCTTGAATCTCTGAAATTGATGAGAGGTTCATAAATTCATTTTCAAACTCTGCATCTTTGTATTGAAGCCTAAATGGCACTGTTACTCCTAAGACAGTCTTGTTATCCACAGAGGTTGGCATTCCGGATGAAATGGTTAGTTTTCGTGCATCATCTTCACATCCTAAAAGGACTCTGAAGATAACTGGTGCTGCCATCCTGCTTTATTGATCTACAAGGCATGCACAAACAGGGTTGGAAACATAATAAATAAAACGTTCACATGGTAGTCACAAAAAAAAAATGTTCGAAGCACTGAAAGTACATAAAAATCTTACCTTTGACAACGATGTGTCTCTTCAGGGTTACCAAACGTTTAGAACCAACTGTGTAGGCCACAAGCGGATAAAAATCTGCCAGTTCCTCAAGATGAACCAGGGAAACTTCTTTCCCAGGTGAAGAAGTCAACTCAAAGGCTCTGAAGTGGTCCTGATACCAAGCACACAATAAGCGAACAATAAAACTTAGCTTATCTCCCATTACGCACATTTGGAGAACTTCTGCAAATTCAGGCATTCCAGAAGTTGAACCACATGCAACTATCATTCCATTGTGGTAGTTAATTCCTCTTGAGGTGACACTTTTTGCAAGATTAACTTGACTGATATCTGTATACTTCTGCCTGAGAGCCAATACAACTTCTTTATTCAACACATCAACCTGCACTGTGGAGACATTTGTAACTATCAGATCAGATGTACAGAGACTAGAGGAATGTATGTGGTAACCGATGAATTGCTGGTGTTTCGCTGCCAATGTGAGTGCAATATTTCTAAAATTGTTTGTGTGTCGAGCAACTTGTTTAAAAAAGCTATGTTTAGCTTCGAACCGCATTGTCCATAGACATACAAGTGGCCCAAAACACCTAATTAGGTGCGCATAATGTTCAAGATAGTGGTGTTTGGGTAAAAGCCTTATGTCTGGGGTAAGCTCGAGTAGTCTCTGTCTGTGTTCAGACACCTTCACATCGAGATAGGCAACTGTCTCATCAGTATGAACAGGTGCAACAGCTAATTCGACAATTTCCTTTAGATCTAGTAACAGTTGCCAAGCAAGCTCATCCTCTGGTACCAAGACCCCTAGAAGAAACGGAAATAAACGTATTAAATTCCAGTTCTCGTGGGCGTTGCCACCTATTGTGTTCTTACATGAATAGCTTTTTGGTATGATGTGAGGTCGATTTTTTCTGTCACTCCACTTATAAGGAAATTTGAGGATTTGCGTGTTAAGATATTCAAGACTGAAGTACTTCTTGGAGATGAGAACACTCAAACACAGTGCCAGTTCACGAGGGACAATACCCTCAAATAAATCGTGGACGATGTCTGGGGGGTAGCCTGTGCAAACATTAAAGTGTTGAAGATTTTCTGTTAAAACACAAGCTCTTTTTACTCCAAAGCAACTTGTGTCAGTTTCTTTTGCAGACTTTACATGCGTTTCATGCAGTTCTTTTGTTCGCAGCAAAAAAATCACCTGACTGAACGTCCTTCGCCAAAATTTCTATTTTCTGAGCGGTACAAAATCGACAAACATACTGTCCGGAGAAGCTCTCCACAAAACCCGCCAATCCGTGGGCTCCCAAATTATCCGCTACAACACTATGGACTGTTCCTCTGACAAACTTGCCAAGTTGTGAGATGAACACACCATGCTCTTCCAAATTACGAAGGTCTTGTAGAAGTGGCTCTAATATTTGTCTGTAACCATATACCTTAACATCATCACTCTTGCATAAAACACTCAAAAAAATTGAAGAGAGTGTTGAATGAGAGCCTGGCGGCAAGTTATTTAGAATCCAGTAAACACCACACAATTTGTGTTTTTTTCGCGACGTACCCAGGGGGTTACATAGCTCAAAATCATCTATGTATAAAGTTAAACAAATCTGCAACTCATCACCTGACAGGAAAGTGTTGTCCTTGAAGTACACACCGTCTCTAATAGAGCGATACTGCTGGTTATCAAGCAGATTTTCCTCCGTTCTGTGGCTACTGATGACACTTTTTAACACTGGAGTACAATCAAGAAGCTGCTGCAAAGACTGCAGTAATGGTATGTACTGAAAAGTCCTGCTTTTTTCTTGGTCCAAAATAAACTCCACAGGCTCAACAATACTTAAAAGTTCCTTAAAGTACTGCTTTCTTTTATAGGCTGTAGCAAATGTTTCAGTCGAAAATGTTTCAGCAACTCGTACCGGGAAGATAATGAAGTGTCACACACTTTACAAGGCCACATTCACACACCTGTAAACAAAAGAAAAATGTCAGTTAGTTAAAAATAATTTATACTTGTTTTACTGCAACAACATTCAACCTTTGATTGCAATCTGTATAGACAAGGATTCCTGTCCTGCAGTACATGTAGATAGTTAAATGTAAAATGTAAGGCCTTGTAAAGCGTGTGACATGTTATGTTGTGTTTTCATGTTTTCATTTCAATGATTATCAGATTTAAGGTAACTTACCTTAAGGTAAAATGCAGTACATGTTGATAATGAAATGTCGCAATTTAAAAGGCCACTTTCACATTTCTGTGAAGAAAAAAAAAATCAGTTATTGCAAAATATGAAGACAAAAATATTATTATTTGGCTTTTTTACTGTAACTACTAAATTGTTACTGTACTATAAATACATCTTCTGCTACTATAAATTATTAACATTATAATACATTGATTTTAACAAACTATCTAAAGAATACGTCAAATTAAAAATAAACTTATATCAAACTTGTAAGACTTTCTTCTACTGAGCACAATAGATTTTTTAAAGATTTTTTTTCAAACAGAAGCAGTCATATAGGTTTGGAACCACATGTATGCATGTACATAGTGTTTCATATTTTACCCATATTTCATTTTACATGTTATGTTATGTTTTGTTTTATTTTGTTTTTGTTTAAATGATAATCAAATAAAATTTTAGCAGATTCAAGGTGAACTTACAAGGCAATTAATAAGAAAAACGTGTATGCATTTTCTCATTAAAACTTTGCTCTTGAAGAAATAAAAATGTGGACAAAATAAATGACAATTGACAAAATGTTCAATTGATGTATCAAAAAATATAAAGTTGTTTTACACATAATAGAGGCCAGGCATGTAAAACATTTCAGAACTTCTTTCTTTAAATTATCTCAAGGGAACAGTAAAAAATGGATTAATTACAAAACAGATGTTTGTTATTGTAAAAACATGTAACAATGTAAAGCAGACATCTAGTATTTAAACGCAGTTTATGCACCACCAAGTTATAAAACAAGAATGTTTATGATATACAGGATAGTTTGCGGTGTCAGTGGTTGTAGTGTTTCGGCATTTGTAATCCATTTCTAGTCAACTTGTGGATATAGCTAATTTTGTCTTTAATTTGTCCAAATACCGTTGTTTGGCGTTAGGATTCAGTTTGTCCTGCTAGTGGACACTTTCCTTTCTACATAGAATTCCTTCATCAACATTTAAACAATCAAAAAAGTAGACAGGTAACGTTAACAAAACAACATAACTAGCGAATCTAGATTTTCCTAAAATGGCGGTGGCGCCAAAAGGTTGTGAGCCGCGTGACGTCCGATTTACATTCACACGAATTTGCCACGGAGTTACATATCGCTTCATATAAAGCTTACTCATATTTGACACTTGCTGACAAACCATTTCGGACCATGGCTAAAATGTTAAATGCACCTTACACACACAGCCACTAGACTATCGTCAATATCTCTTGCACTACTGTTAGAAGGGATGAGCAACATGTATAACATTTGTTTTTTAATCAGTTAATGACATCTAGCAATTGTAATATTCAAACGGAAAACAACTGTTTGCTGTCGGATTACCAAATACACGTGCGTCATTTCTCAGAAAACATTTTTATGAAAATATGATAATTTCTATAAACACAAAACATAAACCACGTTTTTTTGTAGCAATACGTGTAATTCTGAAAAAATGTTGAGCAGTTGAAATGATTTTTTATTAGCATTTAGCACCATCTGGACTAAACAGAAATATGACAGAAACTACATCGATAGTAGTATAATACAACATCAACAGCACTAATACCACACTTTACATACACATGTGACTGTCAAAATGTATGGGATGAATATAGATGTAATTTACCTTGCAATCTGGTCACGATGTCGAAGAGATGTGAATTGTGAAAGTTTTTTTTCTTGCGTTGCTGCTCTTTGCACGTTTGCAATGCCGCGACCTAGTGACATCCGGTTCAAAACGATTCAATTTCCTGAAAATCGCATGCGATCTAATCTCATACTGCTTAACTAATTGGATTTAGTGTGTTCCACAGCTACTTATATTTATACCATACACATAACATTTAACAGATTAAATCGAATATTTTTCACAATTAACACATTTACATTGATTCTAAGCATTTTGACTACATATATTTTAAAATATAAATTATTTAAATAAAGTCAGAAGGATGTAAATACATAATTTTAAATTATGCCACGATTCATTTTTTTGAGTGTGTGTATTATATGTTATGGTTGCATCAATTATTTTTGTGGGCTGCTATATGTTAACTGTCTTATCATTCTGTGTAAAAAATAGAAATTCTAAGGTTTCATGAATATTATTGATCATCCAAGAAACCCTCCAAATTACTTTTAACTTTTATTTAAAGAAGTGTACTGATTATAAACAATTGAATTGGAAAGAAGTTATAAACCAACAACCAGAAAATCTGTTATGAAACAATAATATATTTTAACAAATTTGTATTTAAATAATGAAGATTAAGATGTTTGTTTGTTTGTTTGTTTGTTTGTTTGTTTAAAAGAAAGCGGACTAACTGGCCATCCCAGCTCACAGCTCTATCTCAGGCAATTCCACCACCACCCAAGAGAAAGGTGACCATCTGACCATCCCAGCTCAGTAATTCCATCCCCAAAAGAGCAAAGACGGACTACTTGTCACATTAATGCTAAAGTCACAAAACTTACCATTTAGTGCTAAACTTAAATCACGTGTTAGCAGTTTGAAGTTATAGCTGCATTCAGTGGCCCTGATTGGATGTTGCTTGGTGGTTGTGGGGATTTCTTTTGTTGGGGCTGTGTGGGTCTGGTCTGGTCTTGTTTGGTGGTCGATGTTGGACAACAGAGAAATAAAGTTACAACATGCCATTACTATTTTCACTGGCTGTTCCTCTGTTTTCTGGTGACATTCGTGGAGTGGGACCGGCTTGGACCTGCACAGTTTCCATGAGTGGGACTTCCTGGGTATCGGGTGGTGGGCTCTCCCTCTTCTTCGTGGATGTTTGCTCGGTGGCTTAAAGCTTAGCAATTATTTTTGGCCACAGATTGATCCAATTTTAGTACATTTCACTAGAATCTAATAGGTAACAGAAGTTTGTGCAAAATCTGATGCCAGTCAGTGACATTTGTCCATGCGTTCATAGTTTAAGGATCAATCTGTTATACTACATAAGTCATGTGTCATTCTCAATAGGTATTTGTTAAAAAGTCTATAACCATTTATTTTAACATTTGAACTCAAAACTCTTCTAGCACTATTCTCATGCTTTGGATAAAAGTCGACCACATAAAGTGTTTAGTTTTAAAAACTTTGAAGGTTTGGTCACAGTTGTGCTAATATCTTCTGAGACTGCGACTCTTGTGAACAAAGGCTACTGAAGGTCTGTATTCCAAAGCATTCAAGAATAACATGCTTTGGGATTCACCACTGTGAAACTCGTGTCCCCTAGTGGCCTTTAATGGAACAGCATTTATGTTCCATAAATCATTCTTAAATATCATATATATCATTCTCAAATTTGCTATGCAACCTGGTAAGACTTGAATCATTGAGTTTTTTACATTTTTAGTCTGAAACATAAATAAAAAATGTAAATGTTTTAACTTATTCTTTATTGTTTTAAACAATGTTAAGCTCTTGTGCATAAAACAAATTAATTACAGTTTTTCTCGATTGCTTAAACACATTTGCCCACTCTGACATCACATTTTCAAAACAGTTAACACACAGGATAAAACTGAAGCTCAATGGCCAAAATGACTCATTTTGTTAGCAAAATGCTCTATGACTCAAAAAACATTAAAAACATGCAACATAAGCAAATATTTCCATCAAACACCACAACTTGTGGTCATATTAATCTATTCTTTCAATCAATCATTACACGATGGACAACAAAATACAGCCATCAATATGACATATGATACTTTACAAACTCAAATGGATACTGGAAAAAAAAAGCTACCAAGGAAACTTATGGGTGGAAATACCATTAAAAAATATATAAATATATATATATTTTATCTTTTACATTAAGTCCATTCGTTCTTGACGATTATGCCACAGGCTATCATCAACATCGCATTGAAAGATTTCCCTTGCAATGCACCGAGGGAAATACCTCCTTGCATGGCATTTCCATCCCTGGCAGTCACCTGCACCCATTGCCAGGCAACCAGCATTCATTGCCTCCAGGAGGGGCATCTGCTCATATGGCCGGTGATCATACACCTTCCACCTCCAAGCAGAAAAGAACTCCTCGATCAGAAAAGGCGAGTATGCAGGGAGGAATTGCATCATAAAACGAGGATGTGCTGCAAACCATTCATTCACAAGGCGAGAGTGGTGGAAAGCAACATTGTCCCAAATAATGACATACAGACTCATGGCAGGCCTCAACAGCCCTCTCTCTTCGGGTGGAATCAATATGTCTTTCAATGCATCAAGAAATGAGATGAGGCGTTCTGTATTGTATGGGCAAATAGTTGGCATGTGGCAAAGGACCCCATCATTGGAGATGGCAGCACACATGGTGATATTGGCACCCCTCTGACCTGGCACTGTGACAGTGGCCCTCTCCCCAATGATGTTCCTCCCGCGTCGTCTCACTTTACAGAGGTCGAAGCCGGCTTCATCCACAAAAATGAATTTGTGATGTGCCCCTTCAGCTTCAAACTCCATTATTCTCTAACAAAAAGAGCAAATTCATAAAGCAAATTATTCCAGTCGCATGTAACTATGGTAAACAAGGTATTAGAATGAAAATCTGTACCCGCACATACTGGAATCGTGCCTCCTTTACGATGTCAGAGTTTCTTTCAAATGGAACTCTTTACAGCTGCTTCATTCTGACATGGTTTCGTTTACAGTTTTTTTCAATTGCTAACATCCTTTTGTCCAATCTGTAATCACATTTTCAAAACTCTAAACACAATTAACACAACATCATTCTGTTGTGGCCATACCATTAACAAAATTCATGTTGGTTTCACACAAAATGCAATCAATTAACACGTTTCTAGAATGCCTACATTTTCTTTACATATAAGCATACCCAATACCAAAATCATGGATCTTTATAGTGTTTTTTACAAATGCTTAAACGCAGCATGCCAGAAATGAAGACCTATTGTTCCAAACTATAGTTACAGTATAAAATCTCTACTTCTGCAACAATATCAGCTCCAAAGTATTGAAACAAAAAATATTTAAAAAATATATTCATACAGCTGATAAGCATTTTAATGGTAAATTACTGATAATTAGAGTAAGCAATAGCTGATTCTAATCTCAATCAGAGACATAGCCAGGTGTTGAAGACTTTCCATTACATGGACATACACAATAAAAAGGCAGTCTTTGGATTGGTTTTGTTCAAAGCAACACATAACAAAACAGTGAAGCAGCAAAAGAAAGAAAATGTCTGCACGAGGGAGAGGACTTGTTAGACGAAGGAGAGGACTAGATGGTCGAAGGAGAGGACAAGATGGACCAGGGAGAGGACAAGATGGACCAGGGAGAGGACAAGATGGACCAGGGAGAGGACGAGATGGACCAGGGAGAGGACGAGATGGACCAGGGAGAGGACGAGATGGACCAGGGAGAGGAAGAGATGGACCAGGGAGAGGAAGAGATGGACCAGGGAGAGGACTAGTTGGACCAGGACAAGGGAGAAGGAGAGGTAGGGGAAGAGGAGTAAGAATGCGTGGTGCTGTTCAAAGGAGAGTAAGAGCTGTTGTCACCGATGAAATCAGAGCCACCATCATAGACCATGTGATAAACCATGGTCTATCATTGAGAGTGGCTGGTTAAAGAGTCCAGCCTAATCTCAGACCGCCAACCGTTGCTTCCATTATCCGGATTTTTCAACAAACCAACAGGTAAGTCATGCGTTTGATTAGAGCTATCAATGCAGTTGCTATTTACTGTATTAAAATATCACAATGTGTGCTGGCAACCAGAAGTTACAAATACAAATATGTTGCATTTTTGTTCTTCTAAAGGACACAGCGACTTCCTCGCTCTGGGGGAAGAAGAAAGCTTCTCAGTGAAGACCAAGAACATGCCATTGTAGGATGGGTCATTGCTGACAATGCAATAAAACAGAGAAATTCAGACCAGAATTGTAGAGGACAACCTGGTATTCCAAAACGTGGAAAGCATCAGCCTGGCTACCATTGCTCGCACTCTGACCAAACACAGAATACGAATGAAACAGTTGTACACGGTTCCATTTGAGAGAAACAGTGATCGGGTCAAGGAACTCCGGCACCAATACGTCCAGGTATGATATCCATACACCATGTCTGATTGTACAGTGACTACAGTAAAGACTTCTATTTTTCACTATTCTCTATTGCTACTCTAAAACATTTATGTAAAAATTGTGTTTGATTTTTCTTTCAGAGAATTATGGAGTTGGAGGCTAATCAGACACTACATGAATTCATTTATGTTGACGAGGCAGGGTTTACCCTGGCAAAAACTCGTAGACGAAGAAGAAATGTTATTGGGAAAAGGGCCACCGTTGATGTGCCGGGTCAGAGAGGAGCAAATATCACAATGTGTGCTGCAATGTCAAGTGCTGGTTTGGTCCTGCAGAAAAGCCTGATTGGTCCCTACAACAAAGAGCGACTTCTTTTGTTTTTAGATGACCTCCACCAACAACTGGTGCCAGAAGCAGAACAGGTGGGAGGAAACATGAGGACATTTGTGATTACATGGGACAATGTAGCATTCCACCATTCACATGCAGTAACAAACTGGTTTGCAGAACATCCAAGAGTAATTTCCCTTTTTCTTCCTCCGTACTCTCCTTTCCTCAACCCCATTGAGGAATTTTTTTCTGCTTGGAGGTGGAAAGTTTATGATCATCGGCTGCCATGGATGCTGGATGCAGAGACATCTCAGTTGTGGACTGTCAGGGATGGATAAGGCATGCCAAGCGTTTCTATCCAAGATGTATAGCAAGAGACAACATAAGATGTGATGTAGATGAGAACATGTGGCCAAATGCTGAAGATCGTATAGATTAGAACAGGACTTTTTTTCTGGGCCTTTTTTTCTGTCATTTTGTTCTATTTTTGCACACTTTACTGTAAATCAAAGGCCATGTATGTTTGTCCTGGTTTCGTTTTGGTCACTGACAGCAATTTCATATTGCTAATAAAGTCTTCACTTCTGTCGCTAACTGTTTTTTTTTCCAGTTGTACATTCTATAAAGTATTGATGACTCCTTCACATTTAGATATTATGTTGTATACATCTAATGCACCATGAATTGTCTCTCTCTGTCTCACACACACACACACACACAGCTGAATGAATGAAAAAAAAAAGATTTCATACTGTATGTTCTATACAGAAAGAACTGAAACATGACAAGTAATGCAGTTTTTGTAATGCCACCAACTGTTAGTATTTTGTTAGTCAATCGTACCGCAATGACTATGTGTTCATGTTGGATAGAAAACGAGTGCTAAAGTTTTGACCGAATGATTCGATTTTGAAACGGGTTTGCAGTGTTTTGATAGATTTAGTGTATATTGAAAAAGTTTTTAAGGGTTTTGAAATGTAGAGTTTGCATTTATTTTTGAGTTTGCATTTATTTAACAAACTTGGTCAGAAAATTAACTATTTGGCTAATTGTGTGATGTAGGTGTGTTGCTGTGTTAAGAGTTTAGAAAAAGTATTTTAAGAATTGGCAAATGCTTCTTAGCAATTGAAAAAAACCTGTAAGGACTCGATCTATAGTTGCCAAATTCACACTGTTAATTTTTCTAAACGCTCCCTGATCTGCAATTACTGCTGCCTGGATTTCACGTAGTCTGATTGCATTGTTTGCCAGTACCATATTTACAATGGCAGACTCCTGTTCAATATCAAATATCCTTCCTCTGCCACCAGTGTGTGGTAATGTGTGGATTCTATAAAGTAAAAGCAAAAAGCATGTCAAAATTGATTTTACTGTATGACATTCACATAAATAGGATTGATAAAACATCTGGATTACTGTAGACACGGTTTGTTCTGCTAACAGGGCAATGCAGTAAAGCTGAAATACACAGTGGTATACATTACAGTAACACTGTGAATTACCTGTTCTCATTCCGAAAAAGCCTGACAATAGATGCCACAGTGCTCCGACTCAGAATGGGCTGGACCCTTTGTCCAGCCTCTCTAAAGGACAAGCCATGATTGATGACATGATCAATAATTGTTGCCCGAATTTCATTTGAAACTTGAGCTCGATTTTGTCCTCTTGCTGCTGCAGCTCCTCCACCACGCACACGAACTCCTCTTCCTCGGGCCCCTCTGCCATGGCCTCTTACTCTCCTTCAGTGCCCATGGCCTCTTTGATCCATGCTTGCAAATAGAAATACAGAGGTGGCATCTTTTGTAGAGGGATGAGGATTGATTGCTGATTGAAGAGTTGTGCAAACAAGTTTAACACAGGTGCATTGGAGATTCATAATTATGCAAGTACTTTCTATCAGCTGTGAATAGATGTTTTCCTTTTGTTCAACACAGTGAATCCAATGGAGTTTGGGATCTTTCAATGAGATCTGTTGTGACTGTTTTGACAAAGGGTGTGAAAAATGTGTGAAACAAATGAAAACGTGTTAAGGCATTTGAAAGAGAAGACTTCTGCTGTGCTAAGAATGTGATGATGAAGATCAAGTGGATCCCAGTTTCACTGAGCGTGTCTTAGCAAATGAGAAAAACTGTAAATACAATTTAATAATAAAGCACAGTACCAGACCATTAAACAAAAAAAAATGAAGAAGGTAGATATGATAGAGCAAAATGATATTTAAAGAACGATATGGAAATAGTCTTGAATATGTCAATTATTTACAACAACTTTAATTTTAATGCAGTTTAGAAAAGTTCAATAGAAAACTAACATGTCCACGCAAAAAACTGTAATAAAGATGTTTTTTCAACTTTTACAAACTATTACATTCTTTTATTTCAGGAATTAATATTAATTTGTTTTACATAATTCCATGTACTTAAGGGCTTCTAAACTTGTACATCAACATCAAACTCATCTTTTATCTCAGTACAAAAACAATAAGAAACAGATTTAAGGGGCGGTTCTGTTTTCTCCAGAAGTAAACTTGTAAGCGAATGAACAAATAAAACAAGTTCAGTTTGAATTAATGTTTCATGGTCATTTATTTTCAACAATTTTTTAAACAATTCATCTATGCATGTTAAGGCATATTCTGCATATGTTGAACTAGATATTACATAACCCAATGTAACGCAGCCCGCAAAAAACAAACTACAAGCAGTTATATGAACATAAATCTGTAACATTAGCCAATATTTCCCTTGCAGTATAAAACACATGGATTTCACACGTGATCACAAGTGTTTAAATAATACATTTATTACGGTTTGAACCTTTTGTTTTACACACACAGACACCAACACACACATGCAAACAGACACACACAAGAATTTCATCCTATCCATAATGTTTACTTCTGTGATCCTTTCTTATTTTTGGTACAATGTAATACAATGTAATACTTTAATACAATAAACAAGATTGAATTTGTTTGTAATCTACACGTGTGTGTACTTGTGATAGAACATTCGATTATCCCATCATATCGCTCTTTAACTTCCAAGAATCTAAATTATGTTAAGGAATGAAACAAAATAATAGTAAATAAACTTACAGGCAGACTATATCTTGCTCCAATGTCAAGATTGTCAGGTTTACTGAGATCTAAATCAACACTCCACAGTGTGCATGAACAGAAAAACAGAGTTCAATTCTGGAAAATGGGCACTAGGTTGCGGCATAACACCAGACAATTGGCATAACACGCATTTATAAAAGTGAAACTGTTGCCAGTGTCTCTCAGCAATTTATTCACAGTGTTTAGGGTTTGAAATGACAGTGAGGGGATCGATCACTTTCGAGAACAGAAATTGGCTTGTCAACTTCCAACAGTAAACTAGTGCATGAGTTGCCCTTTAAAAGTCTCTCTCTATTGCATTTCACCACCGCTTTATTAAGTGACTTTAAAGAAACAGCTCTCTGCATGGGTTATTAAACCACTTCAATTAAATCAAAACAAAACATTTCTGCGTCTCTTCCACACAGCAAAGTCCCTGGTGTCAAATGTACGCCAGCTGGTGTATATATGAGTCTGTACCGTATACGGTAGTACACATTTACACTGAAACAAAGTCTTTCTGGTGTGAAGTGTTAGTTTATTAATGCAGTTAATTTATCAATTGAATTCACTTAACAAGTGATGATTGATCTTTAGTGATGACACCTGCTGTTCATGAAGTGTTTAAATACACAACTGATGTAAAACAAATACAACAAATCAATGTGTAGAACTAATGTGGTCTCTTGATATCACGAAATATCACGATGCTTCAAACAACTTTAAGGAGCACATTCTCAACCTTTAGTTAATGTTGCTGTTAGAGCATAAATAATATCTGCAATATCTATAATAAATGATAAAGCTCAAGGGTCAGTGCCAAGTGAGATCTTATCTTTTTTTTTCTAGCTTTTCAAGGACTACACAGAACGGCTGGGTCAGATTACAGTTCTCTACTTCCTGTGTACATGATGTCACTATTTCGAGTGCTTTTAATAACCTCCGCCCGAAGGAATACGCCAAAAAATGGCCAAAGTCTCCTCAGAGAAGAGGAAGAGCCGCTGGAGTAGTGTTTGGTTATCAGAGATTGTAAACATTTAACTGAGCTACACTCTAAACTACTTTCACTTTCATTACAGTCCTAAAGCTGGTCATAAGAATTCAGCTACACACATTCACAAGATATCAAACGCTCAAATAACAGCTTCATGACTTTAACATCGGCTGTGAAAGCTGTTCTGTGTAATACACTGATATTGTGTGTTGATACCTCTAAAACACTTTTATGAAACATCTTTTGAACTCCTGCTTGCAAATGTCTTCTGGTCAATCTGCTGTTTTATTATCCAACTCAGGTCCAATATACAGAATCTAATCCAACGCTTCTGTTATTACATATTATAACCGGTCTGACGCCATTCGGTCCAGTGTCATTCCCCTCACCATAGTAGAAAAAAAGCTGCAGTTTGAGTAAGTTTGAAATGTTTTAGATGTGACGTTACCATCAGGGTGGACAAGATTCTCTTTTTTTTGTGATTTCTTATCCAGTTTCTTTTGCTGTTGCAAAATTAGTTAAAACAGACAGTCTCCCTGTGATTTAAAATGTTTTTGTATGTAGACTTTGCTTGAAGTCATCAGAAAATGATGATGGTGTGGTGAAATTTTCGTCTGTTTTGGTCAAGCTAGAGATGCAGATGTTTGTCAATAGCAGTGTGTAAGATAAACTGATACTGCCTTTGTCAAGAATTGTAACTTGGCATACAAATCTCAATTACAGTTACAAACAATAAAACGTAAATGCTGCAGTGCATGGTGTGTTGTAGAATAGTATCAAACTTAACAATGACACCCAGCATCCATTTGGTTATTTTTACCACCACAGTTAAGTTTTGTTTCATCAATGCTGGTGGTGGGTGAGGAGAGACCCCCCTCTTATGATTGTAAAGCCCTTTGGGTGTACAGCAACACTCAATGAAGCACTTTATAAATGCCTCATTTATTCACTCAATCAATGCCGGCTTAAAGGTTGGGACGGAACTGCATACAGGCGAAAGGCAGGCACTGTGTATACAAACTAGATCTGGAGCCTGACACAAAGGTCGAATACTTCAACCCCAGAATAAACAGAGGAACAACATCTTATAAACTAACATCAACGCACCGAGAAAGGACAGTGAAACATCCGGGGGTAATATAGCAGAGGAAATCAGAGCGTGATGAAAAATCACAAGGGAGACAAAAACCAAAGTGAAACCAGATGACTAAGGTGGAACAATAACAAGCTGGTAATAGTGAAATGAGGGGGCGGGGTAACCGACGCAGACACTGAGCACATGATTAAAGGAGCATTGTGATAAGAAGACTCTTAATCTTGAAGCTTACTTATCAGCAATTTTAACATTCCAAAAGAGCAAACATCAATAAAATGATTCCAGTTATTTAAAGCAATTAATATGTAGTAAGAAACACAAGAAAAAAGCTGGAAGAACACATTTAGTTTTTAGATACTACACTTTGCTTTTGCAATAGTGCTTTAGTTGTCTCTACATTTTGGTGGTCAAAGGTCCCATCAGTGGTGATGGTTTTTATCTCTTAAAATGTCTTCCTAATAAGGCATTACATAAATGCATTACAACTAATCTACCCACATCACATTTGACTGGCTGGTGTAAAAACATTAAAGGTATTTGTTTCAGTTTCTGCGTATTTACTGCACTTTGCATCGTAGTGCAGTATGCATCTCTGCTATCGGCTGTATTACACGTACGAACAGCACATGTGACTTTAACCGCGTTATATAAGAAACATTTTCATCCATCTTATCAGGACTCTTCTTAAAATAGAATTCTTCAATAACAAGTTTGCCTTCAGTGCAAAACTAAATATGATATAATCACAATGTCACTAAAAACGGGAAGAAATTAGACATTTGAGACTTAATGGTCCCCAAGATAAATTAAATTATAGCTTTCATTTGCATTTATGCATTTGGCAAATGCTTTTATCCAGAGCAACTTTCATTGCATTATCCTATACATTTATATGTGCAATCCCCTGGGATTGAACCCACAACCTTGCATTGTTGACATAATGCTCTTACCACTGAGTTACAGGAAATCTTATCATATTATCAGCTAAATAGAAATCTACAAATATCAGATAACGCTGTATTTATGTAATGAATGTCATTTTTTACAGCGATGGTATATGATGTTAGCCAGTACCATGAAAGCTCCTTACAGACAGTGTTCACTGCCAGTTTTAGGGACCTTTACGCCACACTCAGACGCAGACCTCCAGCTGATAAAATGCATGCCTTTTTAAACAATAGCAACGTATTGACTTAATCAGGTGAATTTTACATTTAGTCATCTCTTACTTTATTTTTCCAAACATTTTACCATACATTTACATCTCATCATCTTGCAGAAGCTTTTAGTCAAAGTGGTATACAAATGCGGAACTGCATTTGCTTTTGCAGCTTGGTCAACAGAGCATGCATGGTTTTCAGCAGTTACTCAGATACTGTTTTTCTTTGTGTTGTGTTTAACCGAAAAATATAACGACGTTTCAGTTGGGTCAGTGTCAGGTCTTTATTTAAATAAATATAAATTAATATCATTACTGTAAAAAAATCATATCATTTTTATTTGAGTAAACATAGAAAAAGGATCCACAGATCCAAACACCACACAAGGTTATCTGTTGTATTGATGGTACACAGTGGTACAAACTCTTGTCTACTCCTCTGCATTTTTTACATTTCCTTATCGTCCTCTTGAAACGTCTCAGTGCTCTTTCTGAAGATTTGTATGAGATGTTTGCACACATTTAAAAAAAGCTTATTTACACGTCTTTGAGATTCATGTGTGCAGTGGTGAATATTTCCACTCACTGTTTACGCTTCCAGGCTTTCATTCAAATAATATTGCAAAGTTTTAATGGAAATGAGCACCTGTTCCAGTAGACTGGGAACACTTTTACATAAGGATGACTCATTAACATCTATGTAGGTGAATAAAGGCAATGAAGGACGTACCTACACAAACTAAATATATAAGATTTGAACAAACAGATTCACTTCATGTTGATCTTCACCTCTGACTGTGGTTACAGGTAAACTAGACTGCTTCATACTATCATTTATCAGAGTGTGTCTTGTACTGTACTGCCTTTTACACTCGCAATCATATTTACTTTTGTATTCAATATTTTTACTGTTTCAGATTCATCAGCAATGGAAAGATTGATACATGTGCTGCTGTTCTCAGGTCAGTGTTTAACTTTACACAAGTCTGATGTTCTGTAATGACTGTTAAAGTATTTGCTGTAGTTGAAAGTGTTTTCTTCACTCAATCAGTGCTTTTAGGGAGAGAGAGAGAGAGTCTATGTGTGTTTGCTTTATTAGCCAGTTCCAGTTCGATGTTATAGCTGTCGACACATTGTTGTTCACATTTTTGCTCTATGTAAATATTAATACCTCATGCCAGTGTTTCACAACTGGTGGGTCACAACACCGTTCTGAGTGGCTCGAGGAGTTTACACTCTACGAAACAACATCAACAACAAAAATAATTCTGAATGTTTATCGTATGCAAGACTTTTGAAAGACAAGCTTGAAAGCTGTTGGTAGATGCCTGAGCGAGTGAGCGCTCACTGACCCAATTCCATATCTGCATTTAGTTGAAATGTCATCAGGCTGAATATCAATGTCACTATTCTATCGTTATTATTACAAAACAAAAAGTCTTTCACCTCAGAAAAACGAACTATCCTGTCCTGTATGATATTCATATTCATCTTTCATTACCAGTTAATGTTAATATTGTGTATTCACAATGGTATGCCATGTTATTTTCGCTTTCTGTCATTCTGTACAAGTATATTACTTCGATGGTTCAAACGAAAAACGATGGAAAAAAACTAGTTTGGGACTTCTATTTAATACCCTTAACCTTAACTCATGGGCTGTTCATTCATCAGCATTAGTCATTTTACTTACAAATTTGAGTTAGTATTTTACTATAAGTCACTCCTTTTTTTTAAACAAACTTTATATGACGTCATGTATCCCAAAAAGTGGGTGGTGGCTTGATGACCATGGGAAAATGTGGGTCCCATGGCCAAACCAGTTAAGAACCTATAAACATTCAAGGACTGGACACAACACACTTAAAAAGATAGTTCACCTAAACCAAACTTTTTTCTACTATGGCAGTAAATGGGGGATGAGATCTGTTTGGTACTGACATTCTTCCAAATATCTTCCTTTGTGTTCAACAGAACAAAAATGTTTTGGGTGAACTACCCCTTTAAAGACTTTATCCTATGACTACAGCTCATTCCAGTCTTTGACAGATAGAAAGGAGCACACACCTAACTGCCACAGATCACAACACCACACATTTAAAGGGCGGGTAATGGACTTCTCGACTGCTGTTGTTATTTTAAATTAACAACAAAACATACTGTGTAAAGGGAACATGCCCTTTCCTGCATTGCCACACCCTTGAAAGTGCTGTGCAACGCAGGGATGAAAAAGCTCAGCTTTATCATAGCTTAGACCACGCAAATAATAATGCAAATAAAAAAAAACGACAACGACACAAGTATATACAAGCAGCACAATGGTTCCAGATAAACAATGACAGTCAAAACTTGCTCAGTTGCACAATACAACAACAACAACATTTCTTGGTTCTGAACAACAGCAAAACCAATGTTACTCACAAATGTAAATCAAAGCAATCTACTCAGGGGTGATTTTGGGATGATCTTGTTTTCCAACATCTCTCTGCTAGAAAGCCTTCACAGTATCGCGGATGCTAGAATATCTCTGCTTAAACCCTTTGACATAGTACTGCGGGTCCTGACGCGTGTCTGCTGGAAAGTCTTTATACTATGTACTTGGTTCCTAGCTCCTGCTTGACTTTTATCCTTATTTTTTTCCTTAAAATCCACAGACCCTTTATTTTTATGTAAAAAGAAATCACTCTTTCTACAGTCTTTCTAAAACCTGTTTGCTCTCTTCCCTACATCAACATGACAAACACGCCTCTTTCTGCTGATTGGCTTCAAGTTTGTTTTGGTACTCGGCCCTGCATTTAACAACTGGATGTCTGCTAAACCATCAAATTGATCCATCTATGTACTGACATGATTGCACAGTAAAGCAACCAAGATGTTCATGTTTTTATTTTTTCCATGGTTGTGCTCTTTTTGTTTTAGACTTCATGCATTCAAAAAAGGTTCAATATTTGGAAATTGAAAAAAACAGTTAAGAGAGTTTTTTTTCTCAATGGGAGTTTTGGGTTCCTCACCACCGTTTGCATATTGTTTTGCACTATCTGCCTGGCCGGGGGGGCTGCTTTAAAATTCATAAATTAGACATAATTAATATTGCATATAAGAATTTATAGTCCGTTCAATATTTGACCTGTGGTTCTCTCTTCTTTATCGCCAATGTGTGCTTTCACTGTGTGTGTGTGCGAGTGTGTTTGTGTGTGTGCGTCAGTGGCGGCTCCAGACAATTTTGATTGGGGGGGCAATGGGGGGTCCTGGTCATTTCAAGGGGGGTCTCATGAAAACCCAAAAAAATTCAGTGGACAGGGCTAATAACTGCATATTACTGCTACTAAAAAAAATAAAACCACATCCATGCACACTGTGAAAAAATGATGACAGGCAAAACAAAAAGCCGCGCCTTTTGACAGAATATTCAGACCACTGGTACTGTTTGAACCACTAGTAACTAAAACCCCTGGATGCTAGCTGCCAGGGTCGATTCTAGGATTATCATTTTAGGGGGGCTCAGCCCCCAATAAAGTCATGATTAAAAAAATATTATTTGACTATTAGGGTAGGGTTGTATACTTCTAACCTTATTGCTATCCACTATTTCATTGTATTCCCTGTATTTCATATATGGGAGTAGGAGTACTGACTGAGCCATAAACAACACTGTAAAAAAAAATTAATGTGACCAGTCACAAGAAAATTTGAGTTGGGAATGTAGATTTTTTATACAATGAAGACTCCCTGGCTTCATTATTCACTGTACAAACACGAGTACACACGTTACATTAAAAGTAACAACATGAATTATCAATTTGCCACTTCTATAAATCAATTACTTAAAATAAAACACAAATCCCTTTACTCTACTCTTACTCTATTGTATCATGATACACTAACGATTCATTATTACTTGATTTATTTAATAAAACAACACAAAATAACTCCACGTGATGTTTCTCTCTCTGTGCCATTTGTTGCTTTCAGACAATGATCAGTGTATTTAACCATTTCTGTGCATGGCGTCATAATGTAATGCCGAGATACACCTTAATATGTTTTACATTTTAAAAAGTAAATTAAAATAAATCATGATCGTTTTCTAAAGTATGTTTTCATGGGTGTTAATCGCTTCATTTTTGTTGGAAGAAAAAACAACTATCACACATAAGGGCTGAAGGTGAACGCAGCGAAGACGTACAGGTATTGGATGAGAAACCGAACCGTGTATTGGTCCAGTAACATTATGTAAACTGCAATTACAAGAACTGCACCGATGCAGATGTCATATCATAGTAATCGATCAATTAATGCGCACACACACACACACACACATCTTGTACTCTCTGATGTTCGCTCCGCTCGGCGCCCCCGCGGATTGAATATCGCGCTGAATCCACGCAGACTTTTAGATCAGGTGAGGAACCGAAACTTGACGCATCACGCCGCAGTTTCAAATTAGATTTTAAAGGGGACTGAAGCGATCACTAATTAATTAATCCAACATTTTTTTAGGGGGGCTGGGCAGAAGTTTAAAGGGGGCTGAAGCCCCCTAAAAAGGGCCTAATGACGCCCCTGCTAGCTGCCCCTGCGATCCAAAAGAACGACGCGGGTATGATTTTAGTTTAGGCTGCCTTGGTTTCTCGGCTGGGCCATGGCTTAAATCCCCCGTTAAATCCACTGCGCCGTCAGGATTCCCACCATCCGTGCCAATTGTAGCGCTCGATGAGGCGCCATTTCTTACCATCTGCTCACTTGTCTCCTCCGCCTCGGGGGCTGCGAGTTGCTTCGGTCCCACCTCATCATCCTCCAATTCCTCGATGTCCTCTGTTTCTAATTCTAGGATCAAGCAGGGCTCGCCCTCCACTGCAAGGAGTATATTTTCACTCCTATTTCCGTCTGCGCTCAATTAGTCTTTAGGTATGACGAAGCGATCCATTTTTAGCTTCAAGATATAAAGTGCGTGGCAGAGGGCTCGCGACAGCGCCTTGAACGCAATGACGTCAGGCGCAGCGGCAGCAACGTTAATGGGGCGTCGCAGTGATTTTTATTTCTTTATTTGTCGAATAAATTATCATTTATTATTGTTCTGCGTAGTTTGAAGGGAACCATTTTTAAATCTTTATCCCGGATATAAATATTTTAGTACATATGAAATATTTTTTAACATTTAATAAAAAAATTGGAGGGGGTCAAATGGGGGTCAATGCGTTTTTTGGGCGGGTCTTGAGACCCCCCAAGACCCCCCCTGGCGCCGCCGGTGGTGTGCGTCTATGTCAATGTGTGCTTTCACTGTGTGTGCGTGCGCCTATGTCAATGTGTGCTTTCACTGTGTGTGTGTGCGAGTGTGTTTGTGTGTGTGTGCGTCTATGTCAATGTGTGCTTTCACTGTGTGTGTGTGTGCGAGTGTGTTTGTGTGTGTGTGCGTCTATGTCAATGTGTGCTTTCACTGTGTGTGTGTGCGTCTATGTCAATGTGTGCTTTCACTGTGTGTGTTTGCGTCTATGTCAATGTGTGCTTTCACTGTGTGTGTGTGCGTCTATGTCAATGTGTGCTTTCACTGTGTGTGTGTGTGCGTCTATGTCAATGTGTGCTTTCACTGTGTGTGTGTGCGAGTGTGTTTGTGTGTGTGTGCGTCTATGTCAATATGTGCTTTCACTGTGTGTGTGTGTGCGAGTGTGTTTGTGTGTGTGTGCGTCTATGTCAATGTGTGCTTTCACTGTGTGTGTGTGTGTGTGTGTGTGTGTGTGTGTGTGCAAGTGTGTTTGTGTGTGTGTGCGAGTGTGCGAGTGTGTTTGTGTGCGTTTATGTCAATGTGTGTAAGTATGTATGCATATTGTGTGTGTGTGCGTCTATGTCAATGTGTGTAAGTATGTATGCATATTGTGTGTGTGTGCGTCTATGTCAATGTGTGTAAGTATGTATGCATATTGTGTGTGTGTGTGCGTCTATGTCAATGTGTGTAAGTATGTATGCATATTGTGTGTGTGTGCGTCTATGTCAATGTGTGTAAGTATGTATGCATATTGTGTGTGTGTGCGTCTATGTCAATGTGTGTAAGTATGTATGCATATTGTGTGTGTGGAGCATTTGTATGTCTGTCTTTTGTTGTTTTTACCTTTTTCTTGTTTTTACAGGTATATGCCTTTAGTTGTTTTACTTGTATTCAATGTGCCTCATGTACAGCTGCTTTGTAACAATGAAAATTTTAAAACGCGCTATATAAATAAAGTTGAGTTGAGTTGAGAGTAATTATTTGTAAATTATTAGAGAAAATAAAAGAGCAATGTGGAGATTTTGGCGACATCTAATGGTGAGGCTGCGAATTGACACCAACGGCTCATTACCCCCCTTCTTCTCTCATTTTAAAAGCACTATGGCAAATGACACTGGACAAACATGCCGTCATGAATTTGCTTGTTTGTAGAAGGAGATAACTGTATTTACGAAACAGGAGCAGTTTGTCTGTTTAGGGCTACTGTAGAAACGTGGTGAATTTCATGCAAGGGATCGGGGGTATATGTAGATAGATATAGCTCATTCTAAGATAATAAAAACATAAGGCTTCATTATGTAAGGTCTTTATACACCTCTGAAAACATAGTTTTTTGTATTATATTGCACTTCTGTCAATAGATTCTCCAAAAAATTACTGATAAAAATAATGAACACAAAAAAAAGGGGTTTTAATTAACCTGATCACTGCACACCCTTTCAAACAGGTTTTATGCACGTAAAGACCCGACGAAGCATGTGAAACACCATATTATCACGATGATCACATGCCAATTAATTTGAGTGTTTATGTATTTTCTCTTCATCATTAGAACCAGTTTTCTTTATTATCATGTTTCTTTTGTATTTTGTTCTGTACACTTTAAGTCACGTGCTGCATTATTTTGATTATGAAACTCAGGATTTAATGTAAGTTTGTTGCATATTTAATTTACTATTATTAATACGTTGATATTTGTATTACTGAAAATGCTTTACCTTAATATCCAGTTATTTTTGTTGCATTCATTTTGTAGGCTACTGAAAAGCTGCACAGATACACTGGCTTAGTTTTCCTTTGTTAAGACTTTACTGTGTTCCTTTGTACTGTTTGCTTGTTTGCACTAAAATGCTTAAACAGTGTTTTTTCGGCGTGTACTTTTGTCTTATCGCCTTTTACATTATTTGTTATTCTGAGGTTAGGTAAAGTAAGCCAGGTCTTGTAAAATTGTAAGTTTTACAATTTGGTTGGAAGACTCTTTTGTGCTAAAAGTCTAAAAACATTAATTAAAACCTAGGTGGGCAGTTTTTGTAATCAATTACATTTATTTGAATTGGTTACTTTTCTTTTTAAAACAAGCTTTTAAAGGCGAGGAATATTCAACAAATGTAATACTAAACACAATAACTAAGGTTTCAAATAAAGGTGTACTCAGCTTGTGGGCTTACAGTGTTGAGATGATGGTCTGCAGTATCCTAAGTGGCTGACAGTTCATCAGTCTCTTATACCTTTTAGTGTCCTTGAAATAACTTATCCCAACCACATGCCTTTCCAATGCCAGACCTAAAGTAAACTAATCCATGGACTTGCCTGGACAAGTTTATCCTACAAAAGTTCATGCACATACAACTATCCTGTTTCACTCCTTCTTCCACAGTTAGCGACACCCACACATGAATAATTATTACAGTGCATCTTGCGCACTATGGAGGACTGGAAGAGTTGTGTGTAAAATAAAGCATTTCATTGTTTAATTACTAATTCTGCAATAAAAATAGGTATTAATATATTTGTTTACAACTTTAAGATATAAATAGGCGACATGATAACATCATTTATTGTTTTAATGGGCTATAAAAACCTGATTAAAAAAAATAATAATAAGTGATACATTAATTCTTTAATAAATACTTACAATTAAAAGGAATTAAAAAACGAACGCAATAAGTACAAGTAAGTACTTATTTTACCATTTGGATTTCCATTTCCCCGCTGTCTTAACTCTTCCAATTTGCTATTTTATTAGCTTAGAAATGTGGAATTAAACACACAGTTGCAGCAGCCAGCAGCTCAACTAAAGCAGACACTCATCATCATAATGAGGACTTCAAATGACAAACCAGTCACATCTAAACCTCTAAGATGACAGTTTGAGCACACAGTGAGTTTGATTTGAGGTTACATTTTGACCTCATCGTGAGCATTCTGTAAACTCAGGGTGACTTCACAGTGAGATTGCTGTGACACAGGCATCTTTAGGGTGGAGGTAACAAAATAGCGTCTGCACTGGTAATTAATGTTGAAAAAATTATTTAAACCATTATTGTGATCACTGTTTGCTTTAGCTGGTCCTTGATTCTTGACATTGGTTAAGTCAATTACTCTTTGCTTCGGTTTTCTTTCAATGTTTGGGAATGTGTTCAATGTAAGCACATGTAAAGCAGAAAGAATGTGATAATTCACAAGAGAACAATTAAAGATGTTTGCTGTTATTTACAAGATGTATAATTAAGTATTCTAGTATTTCATGGATAAGATCTGTTAAGCAACGCACTATTTCTGTCAACCTCAACAATAGTGACAATCATCAAACTAATTCAGATAAACAGATCAACTGCAATGCATGCTGCAAGTCATGAATGAGTTTTGTTCTATGATGTTACCCAGTATGCATTGCAGCATGAAGCTTTCTTTTGTTGATTGTGACCATTGTTGAGATTCATGCACTGGTTCTTCCTTTCTTATTGATTCAGCTCGATCATTTTATTCTATAACGTCACATAAAGTAACAATGATAACACAACAATCTCAGAAACATCATATTATCCTCACAAGGTTTACATTTACATTTGGTTATTTAGCTGACGCTTTTATCCAAAGCGACTTACAAGTTTGGTCAAACATTAGGACAACAAAAAGCAAAAGAGCAATAAAAACATGGTTCACAAAGCCTACTATAGTGTGCAGAGCCAAATTTAGTTTATCAAGCTTAAATAAGCATGCTTTTCTTTTGGATACTGTAGAAAATATATATAAATCAGAAATGATTTCAGGTCCAGACGGAAGAGATGTGTTTTCTGACGATTCTTGAAGAAGATTGCACCAACTAAAGCCAAAACTGATCACAATAATGGTGGTATGATCTTCAGCATGTTCATTCATGTTGAGGTTACTTAATTAATTCCATGTTGAGAAAACATGACTCAAACATCTGTACATGATTGAAACTACACCCTTCGGGTTGTGCTGCCTGCCTACTCTCCACAGGGTGGACGAAATGACGCGATCTGTACTGGATTTTACCTTTCCTCGGGGACGAGAAAACTTAAGAAGGGGGCTGTGTGACTCAGACAGTGTAACCTGCTGTTGTTTTGTTGTGGGAGGGTGCTGAGGTGTCAAGGGAGGGAAGCATGTCAGCTTCAGTTTCGTTTTTGGGGCACTTACTGGACAGGCTAGAACTTTGTTATTTTTCTACTACATGTTGATTTGTTTCTAGTTTACTCTCGCTCGGTGGATGAGTGACACCTCCTAATAGTCATTACTAGGGTGTAAAAAAGTAAATAAATCAAATAGTTTTAAGCTTACTTTCAAGAATTCTGCCTCCTGGTTGTCTTTGGCAACTTTCACGATGTTACGTTATTATTAAGCACAGGATCGGATATCTGGATCGTCTTACCACTTCCGATACACAATCCAGCAAAAAATGTGTGTGTCGATGCAATACCGATCCAGTGTATCGGGATCGGCCCACCCCTAATAAGAACCATGATACTAAACGACAATTCAAGTAAAAAAAAATATTGAGTAATCTGTACGAACACTGGCGGACTATTGAGCATAGAAATACTAGGTCCTACTTCCATTTTGTTTTTTGACAACTTTATCATGTTAAACATGAGAAGCCAGCACGTTTAACAGTGTAAAAAAATCGGAATGCATGAAATAGCTTGTAACACCCCACATTTAGAGTTGAACAATAATGTCTTGAGTAACAGAGTCAAGCCAGTGAAGTGCTGAGCAAGTATGTAAACCTCACTACTCTGCCTCAAGGACTCTCTAGCGACAGACGGTAGCGACAGACGCTAGAGACTGCGGTCTTTAGCCTCCTCGCTAGAGCACCCAAATCCCATGGTTCGAAGCCCGCCTGGAGCAGGTGTGGTTCGTTCCGTCACACATGCATTGGTGGGCACATTATTTGTCAATTGACTTTAAGAACTGCAATCTAAAAAATTAATTGTTGAGAAAAATTTTAATAAGGCAACTTTTCAAGACAAGATTTTCAAGATTTATTTTAATGTTCAGGCAATTATTTATTTTATTCAGGAATGCAGTACTGATTTTTATTATTTTACTCACCTAGTTGACACAACTGAATATCAACAAAAATAAGTCTTTGTTAGTGACATGTTTAGACACATTTTATTCATAAAACGCAAAAGACTCCTGATACCAAAATTTTCACGTAATTTTATTTTGCCTGTTGAGACAACATTTAGATTTTACAATTTTTTTTAAACGAACTAAACAGACATCATATACTGCAAACATTTTGTCCTGAATATGTATAAATTTAATTGTGTACAAAGCGCATCAAACAAAGTCTTTAGGGCTAACATTAGTATTTCTGTACACTTTTCTAAACAGGACTCTTCACCCAGAGCATCTCATTTGAGTATGTTCTGATCCAGCAGCAGAAGACCTGGGATGAGGCACAAGATTACTGCAGACAGAATCACATTGGAAACCTGGTCACTGTTAAAAGCAGTGAAGACTGGGAAAAAGTACAGAGAGCAGTTCAACCTGCATTAACTTCAGCTGTCTGGACTGCACTCTACAATGACATCAGTAGCTGGAGGTGGTCTTATCAAGATGAGTATTTGACATTCTCAACTTGGTATGCTGGAGAGCCAAACAACAAGAATGGAAAACAGGAATGTGGATTTATGAATAATCAAAAGTTTAATGATATGTCGTGCAACGAAGCCTATCCCTTTTTTTGCTACAATGGTAAGCAATGCTGTAATAATAATGTGTATATTATTAAAGGCCGGGTTTTCCGATTTCTCATAGCCGTTGTTGATATTTCAAATCACCAAAACATACGGACACCTACCCTCATCTTTCGCTTTCGCCAGCGCTCGGCACGAGTAATGTCCATCCTGTGCACAGTGCACCTTACTGCTGATTGGCAACAAGGTGATTTTGGTACTCGGCCCGACTTTGTCCAAACAAGCGCCGGAAATCGGACGCCCCGCCTTTAATAGATTATGGACTTTTCTTCATGGTAATATAAGATATATAACAAAGTAAAATAACCAGTGTAAAAACAACATTGCTGTGTAGGAAAATATTACCCATACAAATCAGATACATTTTACTATTATATACTAGGTAGCAAAGTAAACTACATGCAAACTTCCTGAATCTACTTAATAAAATTTAGGCAAGGATTTCCACTCAATTGAGTAGATTTCATTCTGTGTTTTTAAGTAAAGAGTATATCAATTTATCAGATTTGAGTCATGACACACTAAAATAAATTAGATAAAGTCTACCTAATTTTTCTCAATATTAATTACTTATAAAAATATAGTAATGTTAGTTTATATTACCGACAACAGTTCATCTACTTATTATAAATATTGAATAATTAGACACTAAATATGACTTATTCAGAGAAGTTTTATTATCTAAAAATGGTCAGAAACAGGAGATCACATCAATTGCTTTTATTGATCAAATAACAAAGGTCTACAAAACCCCATTTTGACGATGAACACAGGATGCATTTGATGTCACTACAGAGTGTTAAAAGTTAGAAATGCAATTATTGCTAGTACAAAACATATTGTTTTTCAATAATTGTGTTGTTACTAGGGATAATGTATATTCTTGATTTCTGCAAGTGATTGCGTGTTTGTTTATATCAAGAATTGACATTTTTACTACTGAAAATATAATTACGAGACACTGGGTTGCCAAGGCAACGCTTTGGGGGGAACGCATCAGCGTGACCAGCTCTGAGCACGTGTCAACATCGTCCAGTAGTGAAACGATCCGTCAAGGATGACGTATGGACCAGGAGGTATAAAACGACATCCGAAACAGTCAACTTCAACTCGAAAAACTTCAAAGCAAGAGGATGACAGGGATGCAGGGAGTATGGCAAGGTGACGCAGTGTCTCGTTCCCTTCTCAAGGAACAAGGGTTACAGACGTAACCCGAGACGTTCCCTTTCGGGGGAACTCGCACTGCGTCGCCATGGCAACGCTTTGGGGTACGGACTACCCAAACCGCCAAATGCCCAAATGCCTTTCTGTGTGTACAAAATGTCACGTAGAAGACTCAAGCACCTGGGCTCACAGGGTGAGATTCATGTCCAAGCTATAGAATCTCACGAATGTGAGCGGAGAGGACCAGCCTGCCGCATCACACACGTCCCACATAGATGCCCCCAACCTTAAGGCTATGGCGGCCGCCATACCCCTAGTCTCAACTGTCCATCTGCTAATGGAGTGCTTGGTTGCCGAAAGACCTTTCTTCAGTGAACCAAAACATATGAAGAGCTGCTGCGCTTTCCTCCAATCCGCAGTTCTGTGTACATACGAGTCCAGTGCTCTCACTAGACAGGACAAAATTAGCCTCTACTAGTCCTGGCTCCTGAAAGGTGGAGGACAGAATGCTTGCAAGGTAATCGCTCTCGATACATTATCCATAACCTTAGGCACATATCCCGCCGGGGGAAAAGGAACGCCTTAACCAAACCAGGAGCAAATTCAAGGCACGTAGGGGAAACCGACAAGGCCTGAAGATCTCCCACTCTCTTGAGAGAAGTAATAGCCATCAGGAAGACTGTCTTAAGAGTGAGAAACTTAAGAGCGACTAAATCAATCGGTTCAAAGGGAGGAGCTGACAGCCCCTCAAGAACTGTAGCCAAGTCTCAGGTAGGTACCCTAGTGTGGCTCACAGGCCTCAATCTGCGAGCACCACGAAGAAACTGTAGGACTAAGGGGTCTCTACCAACAGGTATGCCCCCTAGCAGAACATGAAAGGCAGAAATGGCTCCCATATACAACTTTAAAGTAGATGGGGATAAGTCCGTAGCAAAGCGATGTTGTAGGAACTCAAGCACTCTTGAAACTTGGCAGTTTACAGGGTCCCTGCGGTGAGCTGAGCACAAAGTAGTGAAGACTCCCCACTCCTAGGCATAAAGCTTCCTTGTAGACGGAGCTCTGGAATTAAGTATGGTTTCCACGGCCTCAGCTGAGAGACCAGTGTCTAAAAGGCTAGCCCTCCATAACTTCCATAACTTCGGGCGTGGGTGATGTATCTGACCCTACGCTTGAGAAAGGAGGTCCCTTCTCAAAGGAATCTCCCATGGAGAGTCCTCCAACAGATCTATGATGTCCCAGAACAATACTCGGGCCGGCCAGAACGGGGCTACCAACTGTAGGCGAACTCCCTCCGTGCACACCCTTTCCAGAACTCCCGGGGGGTAGAGGGATCTGGGGAAAAACGTACAGGTGAAGCCTCAGCCACACATGTGCCATACTTACCTGAGTCGAGAACAGATCTACCTCTGCCCAGCAAAACCTCATCCAAATCTGCTCCAGCCCCTGTCTCGACAGGATCTCTACTCCTTGGTTCTTCTAAAAAAGGGGTTCTCTGTACTGGAGAAAGCACACTTTTCTTGGTCTTCAGCCTCAACCCTAGATCCCCCATACGTGCGAGAACAACATCCCGATGTTGAACCGCCAGATGTTCCGATTTTGCTAGAATGAGCCAATCGTCTATGTAATTTAATACGTGAATGCCCTTCATGCACAACGGAGCTAGGGCTGCATCCACGCACTTCGTGAATGTGCATGGAGACAGAGCCAGGCCGAACGGGAGTAGTTGCACTGCCTGATTTAGATGTCGCAGATCTAAAATTGGACGTAATCCCCCGTCGTTTTTTGAAACAATAAAATACCTTCTACCTTCTACCTACGAGTTTCTTTCGTGAGGAGGTACAAATTCTATTGCCTCCTTGCACAAGAGAATTTTTACTTCTTGTTCCATCACCAGAGTCTGCTCGGGGCACACCTCGGTGTATAAAACTCTGTTGAACCGGGATGGACGGACGTGAAATTGGATCCGGTAACCCCTGCTCTACTGTGCGCAGAACCCATTGTGACACATTTGGTAGACTTTTCAAGGCTGCTAAATGGTCGACTAAGGGGACTAGCCTCTTGGGACCAGCCTCTGGTGACATTATAACGGGAACTGTTAAAGGGCTGAACCCTTTAGAGGTGGGAGCGCACGCTCCCCGGGGGGAAATGGTGACCTGCTGTCAGGACTTTTTCTTGTTTTTTCAGCCGCCTGCGGATTTGTCCGTGGCGGGAGATAAAGTTTAAATGCCTCAGCCTGTTTCTTAGCCTCCTTGAACCTTTCAACAACGGTTTCTACAGCGTTGCCGAAAAGGCCCGTAAGGGACAATGGGGCGTCCAGAAGAAATGACTTGTCAGATCGTTTCATGTCTGACAGGTTCAACCATAAATGCTTCTCAGTGGCTACAATAGCGCCCATGGAGCAGTCCAAAGAACGGGCCGCCTTACGAGAGAAACATCAATAGCATGACGGACGGGTTGTAAAACATCCGCCGCTACCGGCCCTGTATCGGCCAATTCACGTAGCGTATCAGCCTGATAGAGATGCCCCTGACTGCTCCGCTGCTGCATAAGCCTTGCCGACCAAAGTCTATGTTACCCTGCATGGCTTTGATGGGAAGGTAGGGGCTTTAAGGGATGAAGCCGCGGATGGAGACAGATAGCTCGCAAGCGTCTGTTCTATGCTTGTTATTGCCCCGTAACCTTATTCTTTATAGCCCTGAACATTAGAGTAAATGCAGGTCTGTGGCGTGAAAACTCACGCTGTATAAGGACGCTGCCACGACCTACACACCTCTTGATGTAGGTCAGTAAAGAAAAGGAGCTTGCCTCGTGAGGGCTGTGTGCTACGCTTAACAAATCAGGTCGTCCATCTTACTCTCAGGACAAGCATTCAGTTTATCTTGCGGCCAGTCTATTGTCAGTTGGGCTAACGCCGCTGTCATGACTTCCATCAGATCGGCGTGTACCGAAGCACCAAGAGGGGGAACATAAACTGACTCTCCTGCTTAGATACTAGTTATATCTACATCATCAGACGCAGAACATTGCCGAACCGGACTCCCTCTCTGAGCGGGAGAAATTGCAGTGCATGCTCCCGACTCAGCAGAGAGAGAGATGGAATCCACGGAGGGCAGAGATAAGCCGGAGCATGTCTCTTCAGCCTCCGTGACGTCCATCTGCGAGACCCACGAGCGAAGCTTCCGCTCTGCCTCGGCAGAACCGGGACCATCAACACGCGGAGCTCGCACCTGGCCGTGCTTATTAATTAGTGCCAGGCGGGAACGGAGCTTAAGCTGTGGTAAAAGTCCACAGGCTACACAGTCAGCTCCCTCGAGCGCTGACTGTGCATGCTCCGCTCCCAGACAGACTACACAAGATCATGCATATCATTGCTCGTGATAAAACAAGGTCTGAAATTTTTCTCTGACATGTTAGCAAACTGGCTAACCAAACACACTTCTTTTAAAACACACTCACGCTTATTTTAAAACTAAACGCACACACTACACACAGAGCCGTTGCTGAGAATAAAGAGCTGAAGTTGACTGTTTCGGATGTTGTTTTATACCTGCTGGTCCATAAGTTATCCATGACGTATCGTTTCACTTCTTGACGATGTTGACACACATGCTCAGAGCTGGTCACGCTGAGGCGTTCCCCCCAAAGCGTTGCCTTGGCGACGCAGTGCAAGTTCCCTTGAAAGGGAACACCTGGTGTTAAAAAGCACAATCACAAAAGAATACATGAGAAATAAGAAGTCACCCAAATAGAGTTTAGTGTTTCCAACAGTTTGGCTCTTGACTGTTGAATCATCTTAAATAATCAACTCAAAAAATAGTACACCCTCGAATGAATTTGAATCCATAATTAATTTAGCCTCAGGTAAATTCATCTCCAAAAATGTATTTATATGTCAATACTAATCCAAACAACTCTAGGGTGGTAATTAATCTTCTTCTAAAACAATAGTAAAGTAAAACAATACGTTTGTGAGTAAAAATGCTCAATAATATTAGTGTATTTGATCAAGAAAGATGGCGTAAGACTTTGAGAATAGTATATCAACTATACATGTTCGAAATCTAACTCCATCTCTGACAAGTACACCCAAAATATTCATTATAAATTAACAAGAGACTCACTGATAGTAAATTTAAAAAAAACTAAAATAATACCCTCTCCATTTAAACATTTGTTTCACAGTAACTGGTCTCAACCAGAAAACACATCAACAAAATTCAGAAGATTTATTTGCGATTTTCAAACTTTTCACATGGTATTACTTCGTGATAACATTGACTTAATTCAGTAATCCCTAACAAAATCATCTCTACTTTATCAATGAACATCACGCTGGAAATATTTCATAAAAACTGTTTTGATGATATTTTCCCGAGATCAAATGATACATCATTTAGATTAGATTAGATTCAACTTTATTGTCATTACACATATACAAGTACAGTGTAACGAAATGTAGTTTAGGTCTAACCAGAAGTGCAATTAGCAAGTGCAGATATACAGTGTGAATAAATACAGAATACAATTTTAGGGAAATACTATACAAATGTTGTATGAAAATATGACAGTCGGTATGTGCTATGAACAATATATACAGAAGGCTATATACTGTGAACATTAATGTACAGGTGGTTATGAACAGATAACAATATAGACAATACAATAGTGCAAGTGACTTGAGTGTGCATTAATTACAGACATTAGCTATTAAAGTTACAGTGCAGTAGATGAGTTAATGCGGTTATTAATGGTACGGTGCAGTACATGAGTTAATGCAGTTATTGAAGTTATAGTGCAATACATGAGTAGATGCAGATAATACAGTTACAGTGTATTAGATGAGTTAGTGCAGTTATTGAAGTTACAGTGCAGTAGATGCGTTAATGCGGTATTAAGGTTACAGTGCAGTAGATGAGTTAATGCAGTTATTGAAGTTACAGTGCAATAGATGAGTGGATGCAGTTAGTTATGCAATAAATGCAATAGATGAGTTACAGTGCAGTAGATGAGTTAAAGCAGTTATGAAAGTAGTTTATTAGTGCAAATGAGCATTCAGTGTAATATTCCTGGTGTGCAAGTGAGCAGTATAGAGTGCAAATGATGCTATGTGTGTGTAAACAGTCCGGTAGAGCAGATACATGAAGTACTGGTGTGTACAGTTCAGTCATGGATGCAGCCCTGTTATGCAATGTAAACAATGTAGTAGCAGCATTAAAGTTAAAGTTATGAGGGTTAGTGGAATCAGTGGGGAGCAGAGTTCAATAATGAACAGTTCTGGGAAAAAAGCTGTTTCCTAGTCTGCTGGTTCTTATCCGGAGGCACCTGAAGCGCCTACCGGAAGGCAAGAGAGTAAACAGTCTATGAGCGGGGTGAGAGGAGTCCTTGAGAAGTCCTTGAGATTTCCCTGATAAGTTTCCTGACATTTAATACATTTCCCATCATCGGGTATCTGTTTTCTAATATAAGATTCACAGATAAGCATCGCCATCTTGTGGACGTTTACAGAATTGCGTGCAGGACCGTCATTGCAGCAAATAATCTGAGGTGAAACTTTATTTAACAGAGAGCAATAAATGCACAATTGAGATGTGTTACATTTAATGCCTGATATGCAGTTTATGAAGCTTCGCTTTAAAAGAATGAATTAAGCTCACAGAGTCATAGCCTCAGCCATCAGTTCCTCTTCCAATAAAGACGTAATTTTACATCAATTAAACGAAACAGTAACAAATTAATTCATGTTGGCAAAAAAAATCTGAATTAAATGATCTTTGTCCAACAAAAAACTATGGACTTTCACTGTTCATTTCCCTGAGAATTTTACAGTATTTTTCCATAAGTTTACGGACGTTTTCAGACAACAGTTTTCTCAAAGATACCTACATCATATCACTGTTAATTTCACAGACATTTTTAGATGTTTTTTTCCGTTAAAACGATGGAATTTTGCTGTTAATTTTATTCTATTTACTGTGTTTTTCCATATTTTTTGACGGATGTTTTCTGACAAAAGTTTTTTTTTGTGAATACTACAGAAGTTCACTGTTAATTTCACAGGCATTTTTACTGTGTATAGACGGGCGCCGCCAGGAATTTTGGGCCCCATGACAAAAAATCTAATTGGGCCCCCTCTGCTCAGCTGTTGTCACCACATCTCTAGGACCTAGCTGTCCAATCAAAAGCTTTACATAACTCTAAGAAAATTTGCTTAACAAAATGATTATTAAAATTATTAATGAAAGATTTAAAAAAAGAAAAACGAAGAAACTTAAAAATGAACATCATCCTCTCAAAACAATGACCATTTAATTACTTAGCTGCACATATATGCCAACAAGAAAATAAAGTGGACATGTAAAATGGAATTTCCACACCAGGGGTTATTATAGTGCTAAACGCTTCCCTGCACTGATTAAATGGCGATTAAATGGAGGCTAACACTAGTCTCCCAGATAGCAAATTTATGCGGCCAAAATCTGGCCCACACCTTACTCCCCATACTTTACTCATCCGGCCCACATACCTCATGGAATGATGGCCCTTGTGCGGTCCGCTCCTGTTTGCCAGATTTGGGCCACAGGCATGCCAAAGCTATGCCACATGTCAAACATCAAAACAAATAAAGCAGAGCTGAACCAAATATAAACAACAGTTCATTTCAATTCTTGCCCAGATTTATCCCAAAACCAACACCTTTCTGTGCTACTGTTTGACAGAATTTGTATTGAGTCTCATTATTGTTATAGTGATGATTAAGTCATTAGTTATGAACATCTGCTTTTTAAAATAAAAAAATATTTAACCAGAGAAATACAACAACTACAACCTGAAGTACAACCCGGCTAACAAAACTTTGTTATTAGAACGTTCCTTTTAAAATATTCAAAATGTCAGTTCTTTAGGTTTTAAGATCATTTCCAGCTGACAAAAGTCACCATCATGGTGATCAGTGTTTCCTTGAGTTGGGCTTGTGAGCCTTGACATTTACTCTTGTACATGTGTGTACTTTTAAAGTACATTTGTAATAGATATTGAAATGATGCTCTGACATATGGTGTTGGTTGGTGCTCTGTGAGATATCTACCAGAGACTGAATAAATTGCTGTGCTCCTGATCCTGAAAGTACATTAAAACATCTGGGAATATGATTGCATTTTTCAGTCAACAAAGATTAGTTTAAAAAATGAATAACTCAGAATTTAGACACACAGACATGAAGAATCAGTTTATGAATCTCAACAGTGGTAAGAGTAAACCGAAGAAAACTTCATGCTGTGATAGGTAAACATCATAGCACAAAACTAATTTATAATTCCCAGCATGCATTGCGGTTGATCCGTTTATCTGAGTTAGTTGATTGTTCCTCACCATTGCTGAGATTCACACATTAATTCTTGATGTCTGTGTGATTCTAAAATATTGTTTGATAAAAACACAATCGTTTTTCACAAATCTTTCTAGACATGTAAATACAGTCAAATTTCCTGAAAACGTTCTTTCAGGATCTACAGCATCACACTCAATCTAAATGAGAGTACTGAATCAGTTTATAACATCACAGTGGTTCCACCAATACCATTTAGTTAGGTGCACATTTGCTCTGCCATGACAAGTGCACTTTATAAGCACCCCGTTTCAGCAGATCAAACAAAACTTTACTCAGGGGTCAAGAGCCTAACCCAAGAAAACACTGATCACCATGATGGTATTATTCTTAAAACATTAAAAGAATTTTGTATTTATTAAAACATGTGAAAATTCTCTAAGGAACGTTCTTATAACAAACTTTTGTTAGCTGAGTTGTATTTCAGGTTGTAGTTGTTTTGTTTCTCTGAGTAAATAATTTTTTTGAAGTTTTTGTTGATCTTTTCTGCAGTGATGCTGTTTGTTAACAGCAGATGTTCATCACTAATGACTCAATCATCACAATAACAATAATGAAACTCAATACAAATTCTGTCAAACTGGAGCACAGTAAGGTGTTGATTTTGGGATAACTCTGGGCCAGAATTGAAATGATCTGTTGTTTATATTTGGTTCAGCTCTGCTTTATTTGTTTTGATGTTTGACATGTGGCATAGCTTTGGCATGCCTGTGGCCCAGATCTGGCAAACAGGAGCGGACCGCACAAGGGCCATCATTCCACGCGGTATGTGGGCCGGATGATTAAAGTTTGGGGAGTATGGTGTGGGCCAGATTTGGGCCGCAAAAATTTGCTATCTGGGCTGTTGCTAGCTAGCTTATTTCACTTTAGACAGAGTAGTGAACACCTGACCACGGGGAGAGGTGGGCAGCTATCACTGCAGCGCCCGCGGAGCAAGTGGGTGTAAGGTGCGTTGCTCAAGGGCACCTCAGTCGTTACCGGCCGGCTCTGAGAACCCGACTGTCTAACCATTTGGACACTACTGCCATACTACTACTGCCTCTAGTCCCAGTCCTAATCCTAGTCTTTGTGTTAAAGCTTGTTGTGCAAAGATTAAGACTCTGTCCGTGAGGACACAAACAAGCCCTAACGTTAAAAAACAAGAGTCAAGAGCTCAACTAAAGCAAACACTGATTACAATAATGCTGGTTTGATAAAATGTTGGTCCGAAAGTGATGATTCAATGCCATTAACAGTACCAAAATGATCCGGACCCCAGCCATGATATATACCAAAGAGACACTTTAAAGAAAAACATTGAATCAACTCCTCCATGTCTTTACACAGAGCAGCAAACTGGAGCAGACAGGTTTGTCATCTATCGTTCAGAAATGACTTGGCATCAAGCTCAGAGCTACTGCAGACAGCATCACACAGATCTGGCCACCATTCACAATCAAGCGGAAAACGACCAGCTGGTGCAGATGATGGGAGGAAATTATCATATTTGGATAGGTCTGTACAGAGACTCATGGAAATCGTTGAATGGAAAAAAATTCAATTCTTCCTCTATCACCTGGAAGACGGGTCAACCTGACATGATTGGTCCGAATCGACCTTGTGGTGCTGCAGATCCTGATGGTCAGATAAATGATCTTGACTGCTCAGATGCCCTTCCATTCATCTGCGAGATCTGTAAGTTTCATGGCTAATCATTTGCTGCTCAACACACCGTGATGAGAAGAGAAAGTGTATTCTTGTGATTATATTGTTGTCTGCTTGTTTGCTGTGTCAGTCGCTTTAAGGGTGGCTTTAGGATTATTTAAAGTGCATATTGCAAATCGATTTTTTAAATGAATATATAACCTTGTATAAAAATTACCATATGAAAAGTCAATGCCATATTTAAAATGTTTTTCAAAATTTAAGGGCGCAAATTTAGTAGAAGAAGTGACCGTTTCTTTGACCGTCTTAAAAAACAGTCTTTTTTTCTACATCGCGTCTTTGATGACATGATAGTGAGAAGAGTGCGGCACTTTGCCTTTGATCACTGCAGAGTATCTTTGTATCAGTAGGAGCGGTCGCGAGTGAGTCTGTTTTAACTTGTTATTTTTTTTTAGTTTTGTACAGCAGTGGTCCATCATACGAATGTGAATAAACATTTATAATATTCTTCAAAATCTCATTGTCATCGCGATCCATTGTTTTCCTATTGTCTTCATCGACCGCACTCCCTCTCGTTACGTCACTTCCGGTTTTGGTGGTTTTCAGACGAAGAAAATTCTCTCAAAAAACATCCCCAGAACCCCAGTTAGCGTATTTATGAGTATATTTTAAAGAACATATAATTCCTATGCTATTTTTCTACACATTAACTCTCTGGGCACTCCAACTTGCAATATGCACTTTAAGCATATAACAACCAATAACAGGTGATTCAATTTCTATTGAATCAATGATAAAAACAGTTAATTTGTCAATGTTAATAGCATTTAATCAAGATCACGTTTCCAAACTCAATTAATGTAGAAATGTTTTTCAAACGTCAACAACCCACCATGATTGCGATTTAGTGTTTGCTTTGGTTGAGCCCTTGACTCTCATGAAGTCCTTTCTCTTTCATCGTTTTTAATAATGTTTCAGAAAGAATACAAGGCCGTAGATAAAGAAAGATTTTTTTGGAAAAAAAAATTTGTTTCAGGAGTTTGCTGTTTATGGCTAGTGTCAAGCAGTAGTAGCTTCTTTCAATAAAATTGAGATTTGTTGAAATCTCAGCAATGTTTTGTGCAAAAGTGATATTGATTCAATGCCATTAACGCTAAATCAACAATTAACATGATGAACCATGACTCAATGGTTGTGTGCTGTCAGGGCAGTAAAACATATAATGCAAATCAAGCATGCGTTTGGGTTTCAGAAGACTCAGTGTATGCTGTTATTTTTAAAGAGTAATCACGCAGTTCATAGACTTTTAGACGTAGACATTTACAGTCTTGGCTTAAAGTTTTGGCAGTTGACATTAATCCAGTGTTTTGCAAAGTGGATTGAGAAAATGTCCTCTCGATTCTTTGTATGTCTGGTGCATGTGAAGAATTGACAATAAAGCTGACTACTTGACACATGATTAAAAAAACTGGACATAAAATGTGAATTTGAAATATTTTATTAGCTAATTTTTACCGTATGCAGACCTTCCGCGAGGAAAAGCCGTATAGTTTCAGTTTTAAAGTAAGACTTTTAAATGTCACTAACAGGCAAATTGATTTAATTATTTGTAAATATATTGTCATATATGTTGTTAAAAGACTTATTTATAATTTATTTCTGTGTTATATTAAACTGCCCCTCTCAAAATGATTTGCAGCATCCGGTTTACAGGGAGTCATTAGTTCTGAGAGGTTATATAAAATAACGTCCAACACTGTAAACATTGACTCTTTGCATACATCAGGTTTTTGCCAATAAAGCTTTAAAACAATTTTTTAACTTAAGATGTCTAGTATACCTTAGAAACACGTGGCACAATAATATTCAAATGCAGAAGCAGCAAACTTTGCAATACACAATTTAAAATTTGCAGTGGTATAAATTTTAAAATGTATATCATTGCCAATACTTTTTGCCATGACTGTACATGTGACTGTTTGATTTGAATGTTGATTCAAGGAAGATAAATAAGCACTTTGCCTCAGCGTCAGCGTCTGTCTATTTTATACTTGGAAATGTAATGATTTATTTTAATTGTCTGCAAATTCATTATGAACACCAACCGTACGTTAAGAACATTCTCTGTTAATATCCGTTGCAGTGACTCTTCTTTAGTGTGTTTACTGATGGAGTGTACGCTTAGTTTTCAGAGCTTTAGGGCAACTGCATGATGCCAAATAATGTAGACTTAAATTATATCATCAACATAAACTTTATATGCCAAAAATGTAAGAAGATCTGGTAACACTTCAGTATAGGGGGCAATTCTCACTTTTAACTTATGTTATTAGGATGACTATTATTGACATATTGGCTGTTTATTAGTACTTATAAAGCACATATTCTGCATGGCCATACTTTACATCCCTAATCCTACCCAAAACCTAAACCTAACAACTACCGAACTAACAATCAATAAGCAACAAATGAAGAGTTTATTGGGGGGAATGTCGTAGTTAATGGTTTGGTAATAGTGATAATTGCCCCCTATACTGAGGTGACACCGAAGATCTTTTTTCAGTTAACTTTAATTTGTTTGAGAAACTATGGAAAACTTGGTTGGTATCAAACGCAATGTGATGTCGATAATGAAATCTGGCAGCAGCAGCACATCTTTCTGCTTAAGCAAGCGCTTTGCAGACAGCTTACCTTTGCCTTGAAGTAGCCCGCATCCCAGCAAACTCATAAGAACGCGTATAAATGTCACAACAATAGAGTGAAGGCGCCAAAGCTGCTTTGAATCCGCTTGCCAGGAACTTAGCATGTATTTCAAAAACAAAATACTTAACCTGCACAGGGTCCCTGGGCGGATTAACATTTAATATTTGTTTTGTTGAAAGCAATTTAGTTGAAACTCACCATCATGGTGGTCAGTTTTTTCCTTCTTTGAGGCTCTTGCTTTTAGGTGTTAGAATTTCTGGCATGCTCGATCTGGGTGTTTTTTAAGTAGATTTGTTTGATAATGCAAATGAAAATCATTTTGAATGATGAATGTGGTTGTGAAAATGGCAGTCATCCCGTAGCTTGATTCACTGAAATAATCTGAATTGTGTGCTGTTCTTGGAAGAACATTATACTGTTCAAGGAAACACTGATCACCATGATGTTGAGTTTCAATTCAATTATTTTTAACAAAACAATTATTAAGAGTGACTTTTAATGGTTAAGTATTTTGTGTTTGAAATACAAGCCCATCCCTGTCCGAAGGCTTCTATAAATGGCACAGATTTACAGAAATGTACTTTCGTTCGGCAAATACAATTTTTTTCCTGCGTATTATCAACATTTCATTCAGAAAGCTTAAAGTTACATCTCTAATGACAATTTTTCAATTTATAAACATAATTTTCCCGTCTGCAAATTCATTTCGGCAAACCCCCTTGGTATGTGGAGCATTCGCAGCTTATATGGATGTAACGCTACTGATGATCAGACCGATTTCCTGATGCAATTAAATACTGGTTGTAAACAATGTTCAGTTGTTGCCAGTGTTGGGTGTAACTAGTTACTAAGTAATTAGTTACTGTAATTTAATTACTTTTCCATTGAAAAAGTAAAGTAAGGGATTACTCATATGTTTTCTGTAATTTAATTGCAGTCACTTTTGATGTAATTAAACTAAATACTTTGTGAAATATATGCGTGTGCATTAGTGTAATTGACATCAAAATTCAATGTCTTACTTTAAAATCTGTGCTTTAATGTATAATTCTCACATTTGTAATACTTTGGTCAGTTAATAATATTATTTATTTGAATGAATTAAATAAGCCGTTTCATGTCTATCCTTAAATCACTTAACTAATCAAGGTTGATGTAGGATAAAGAAAGTAATTAGTAATGAGTAACTAAATACTTTTTGGACAGAGTAATTTGGACAGTAATCTAATTACACTATTGAATATGTAATGAGTAACTAGTAATTAATTACTTTTTCAGAGTTACTTACCCAACACTGGTTGTTGCACAGATCATTCAAATGACTCGGTAAGATATATCAGACAAATTGTGTGCTGCCTGTTTCTACTTTTTGAACGTTTTATAATGATGGCAGCAAAGGACTTACATTTTAACATCACCAACAACAGCAGTTTCAACTAAACTCTTTTTTACATCTTGGATGAACTGAGTGTGAGAAAATTAGCATCAATGTTTTATTTCTCTTTGAACTAACACTTCATAAGGTTTTCCTCAAGTGTTCAAGTTTCCTCACAACTTTTCATGTTCAAACAGATCAAAAGAAGCAGATTGTGAGAGTGGAGGTGAAATCTGGTCTACATTTAAATGATGGTGCAGTGATGGAGACCATGTTACAGTGGGTGAGTATTAACATAAAACATTCATTTGCTGCCTAAATACAATTTCAAAGTCAAATTATAACTATTTGATTGGTTTTAAACTCATTTGAGTTGCTGTGACGTTATAATGTGTCATAAAAAGTGTTTGGATTCTGGAAAGAAACATGAGATTAATGAAATCTTTTTCAAATGGATTTTAAAAATCACTTCATACCACGCATGTTGAAACTCTGTGTTATTCACAGCGGATCAGCGGATGAATTCCAACAATGATGACATGATTCATGCTACGATGCATTCTGGGAACAATGAATGAGTTTTGCAACGTACTCGGATTTTATTGTGCCATGAAGCATGTCACCGTTGTGAAGATTCATAAGTTTCACATGCTGAGTGTGAGTACATTTGTTGGGATTTCAACATGTTGTCAACATAATGGTGATAGAAAAAAAATTCTCAATAAGGTGCTTTATCAAATCAAAAGATGGTAATGTTGTTTGTGAAGTTTTTTAATACTCTTCTGGTGAGCAATTTAATGATTTATTTTGTATTAAGTCTGTTCTTTGTTTCATTTCTTCATCTTTATGTTTCTCTGTCTATCAGTGTCAATGATTTTACTTTATTAACTCCAACTTCAGTGGCACATTTAACTCACTAAGCAGTTTCTATTTTTCTTGGCTAACCCATGTTGGGCCTTCATAAGAGCCACTTATACAGCCCATCCAACCCCAGCTTGACTCCACATGACTGTGCTGTCTGGGAAGTAGCGGGTTTTATCACTAATGCTCAGTCATAATTTCACTTGACTTTTGATGAAATGTTGGATTTTGAAGTCCATCAGATTTTCAGTTCCAACCAAATTCCAATTTAAACCTTGTGGGAGCCCAAATTGACCCAAAAACCACTGTAATAAACTATTTGTGCTCAGACCTCTGTGCATTACTGGGCAAACTGGTTGACAGAATTCTTATGAATATGATACACAATTTAGTGTCACAATATGTATTTATTCAGATCAATCAGAAACTGAAGGGTCATGGGATAGAAAAGGACACAACATTGAAGTGGAGACTGCAGCCTAATGGAAATGTTTTCTCAACAAAATATGATCCTAAAGATGCTGCTGAAGAAATGAATCTCAACCAGGAAGGCTGTTCAGAGATCATTTTTTAACAATGCATTTCATCTCTGTGTTCTGCAATAAATCAGACATTGTATTTAGAGCTGTCTTTTAAGTTTTGAAAATTATTTACCGTTGTATAACTGTTACATAAATGATATTTTACTGCTCACAGTCTTAACTCTTTAGCTGGTAGTTTTGACATACTGTGCCATTTTAAGTTACAAGCTTTGATAAATATGCTATGTCTTTACTGTTTACATAAAAGCAGTGGCGGCACAAGGGGGGAGGTCTTGCTGGAGCTATAGCCCCGTCAGAAAACTGCTTAGCCCCGGCAAAGCACCTCCAAGGATTTTCTAATATATTTTACAGGGTGTCTATTTACACTGATCGCAAATAACCCGTCTTGTAAACAGAGGATATTCACCAGTTGCTGATTGGATTAGAGATGTAAAAATAACGCTTGCTGACGTCTTCCGTGGTGTTGAGAGTAAAGCGAATGTTAACTTCTGATCATCGGAGGTCCGAAAATGCCTCCTGACTACTTTTTCCCCATCACATATCAGATCATAAAACCATTTATTAATGAATTTATGAATTTAAAAGTCATCCTCTGCTTAAGTGCATTTCTGTTTATTATCAGAAGCATGTTTATAATCATATTGTTAACTTTATTTTAGTAGTCATATTATGCAAGTTAACCAGAACTACATAAATAACAACCATAATAGAATGAGAAGATATGAAGTTATTTATTTATCCGGTTCAAAACTCAAACTTTTTTTCGACATGAAATTAACATGTAGAAGGACAAACCACCATCATTGTGATCAGTTTTGCTTAAGTTGGGCTCTTGACTCTTGAGTTTTAATGTTAGTTTTCTTTTGCTGTCCATTTGTGGACACATCTTAGTGGGGTCAGAAAGTGATAGTTATTTAATCACGTATCAATCACATATAACTAACAGAACACACCCAAAATTACTTTAAACAATTGCAGAGTTTTGATATAGTTTGAAGAGATTATAGCAGTGTTATGGACAATTAACAGAATAAAGGATTTTCACAAAACTATTACGTTTCTGAATCAATTAGACATGAAGAATCGGTGTATGAATCAACAATGGTGACAATCAACAAAAGAAAGCTTCATGCTGCAATACATGATGGGTAACATCATAGTACAAAACTCAGTCATGACTCACAGCATATATTGCAGTTGATTTATTTATCTTGAATTAGTTTGATGATTGTCACTATTGTTGAGATTTGTGTTATGAGCGTTGATGTTTAAACGTGTTGATAAAACATTGTTTATTTTCCTCTAGATATTTAGCATTTTTTGTGACCAGAACATATCAATCAATCATTAATCACAAATCACTTTCACAAATTCACAAAATTAATACTGCTTCTTTTTTTGCTATGTAATCCCAAAAAAAGCCGAACAACTTTAATTGTCCTGCTGCGATATTCACTTTCTTCATGCTTTGCATATGCTTCACTAAACACAAGCATTGAAAGAGAAATGGAGGAACTGACTTAATAATGCCAAGAATCAAGGTCCCAACTAAATCAAACACTAATCACAATAATGCATTGACGGAATTTCATTATTTCAACATGAATTGCAGGTGCAAAAGCTATTTTGATTCAAGCCATTCATATTTTTTAACATTGATTTAATGATTGCTTGCTTTCAGGGTATTAGACTTCAAACATAGATACAGAGATGAAGGAGGAGAACAGGAGACGAAGTGATGATGGAATAAAATGAGTTTATTGAATAATTTTCATCTGACTAGAAACAGATTCAAAAGCTTAATACTGTAAACCAACAATGACATTGATAAAATGACTGCTTTACAAATACATCACTCAATATAACATTAAACAACATTGAAAACTGAAAAATCTGCTATGAATTACTATCCTCAAGATGTTTGTCAACCATATGACCTCCATTTACCTTCAGAACACAAATGAAGATAGTTTTGTTGAGGTCCAAGAGCTTTCTGACTCTTTCATAGATTGAAGCACAAACAAACTTCTAAGGGCTTCAAGTGTCAGAAGCTCACGGACCTCAACAAAACTCTTCTTTTGTGTTCTGAAGATAAACGGAGGACCTGGAGTTTACGAACCACAGAATATTCATTTCTGAGTATTCCTTTAAGAAAAGAAAATAATGAAATGGATAAATAATTTATAACTTAATTAATCAATTAAATATGTAAAATTACTAGAGAATAATATTAAGGATGAAAAATAAGAAATGATATACAACACTAATCTCTCGAGCCAGAATTCCACACACACATTTTGCTTTTAAGAAACAAAGATCCTAAAATCTATCATTCTAAACAACTTGAAACCAAACGTGTATGATATTATAAATAAGAGTGTCAATCTTATGACTTGCATCATAAAAATACATGTTGTATTTACATTTACATTTAGTCATTTAGCAGACACTTTTATCCAAAGTGACGTACAGATGAGGGAAACAATAGAAGTAATTGGAACAACATAAGTAAAACAAAAAGAACATGTGCAATAAAAGAAGACTGGTCTCATATAGCCCACCACAGTACATTGTACAAAGCTACGTTTTTTTTTTTTGAGAAGAAAGGAGATAGAAGTCAGAACTTATTAGTCAGGTGTTGACAGATGAGATGTGTTTTCAGACGGTTCTTAAAGATGGACACAGAATCTGATGATCTTGTAGCAGTGGGCAGATCATTACACAAATGTGGGACCGATCCCCTGAAGGTATGTGAAAGAGAGTTTTTTTACCTTTTGGGATGACACCACAAGACGTTATATGCCTTTACATTCCTTTTTATGAGCATCATCTTTTTGATCATGTTTTACTGAAAAAACATTTCCATTTGACTGCACTTTCCATGTCAATCTGGTCTCCTCGTCTATCCCATAATCTCTCGCTTTCTGTTTTATCTAAAGAACAGAAACAAACAGAATTTGTTAGGTCAGAGTAAATATTAACTCTGCAAAAATACACAACCCCAAATCAGATAAAGGTGTAAAATATATGACGATGTGCTATTCTCAGAAACCCATATTTCATTTACTATAGAACAGACCAAATGTACCATTTAAAGTATTTTTTATTTTGAAATGGATGGCTTGACGGGGTTAACTCATCATGAAATAAACGTTCAATACACATTGCTCATAATTACACCCTGACTCTGCTAAAATGATCGACAGGTGGACCGTCATTCTAATCCGCCACCGAATGCGACATCTGTGTTTTGTCAAGACAGACCTCATAGGTACTAAAGACAGAAGTGCTCATCCAGGAAGAGAAGAGGAAAGAGGTAGAGCGAAGATGGCAACCGCCAGAAGAACTGAGTGAGAGAACAAGGGGGTGGAGCACACACACATACACATACACACACACACACACACACACACAGACACACACTGAGCACATGGCGACCTGTCAAACCAACAGCATGTGCTCAAAAAAAAACAGAGACAGCAGAGGATACAAACAGGTGATTAGACCCAGAACCTGACACAAAGAACCTGACTTTACGTTAAGCTGCCCATCATTATCTTGGGAAAAAAGGTTAGAAGAAATAGGTTTCATTCATTATAAACAATTGTGTATAATAGAAAAACATTTATTTAATAATGAGCTACGTTCTCAACAAGCAAAAGCCAGAAAGAAGTTTATTGTAAATTTCTACTGTTTCTAATATTAATGTTTAATAGGAAACAGAAGGTAAGTGAAGAAATAAACAGAAATAACGTTTTAAAAATAATAATATGTATCATTCCTCACTGTATGAACATAACTTTTTAAACATTATAGAAAACAAACAAAAACTGGACACTTTAAACGTAACTTAAAGGGCCCCAAATCCAGGGGTTTTCTGCAATGTAATAATAGTCAGTGGTATCCCCAGAATGTGTCTGTAACGTTTCAGCTCAAAATACACCACATATCTTTCATTACAATATGTTGAACATTGCCATTTGTGGCTGCAATGGATTTTTGTGTGTCTCTTTAAATGCAAATGAGTTTCTGCTCCTCTCCCCGTATGCAAAATAGGAGGAAAATCAAGACGAACAATAGAGCGGAAAGAGCAATAACGTCTGTTAAGCCTTCCCCAGCCAAAGCCATACACTGACTGCAATAAAATTCCCTTTAATGCCTTGTTCATGAAAACGAATTAAATGGAAAAGACAATTTAAACTCTACCTGTGAGTTTCGAAATAAAAGCTACAGATAATTGTGTTTAGCTTCTACATTGAAAGCTCCTTTAAAATCGACTCACGTTTTCTAAGTGAAAAAATGTTCAGCTATTAATAGGCATTTCAAAGTGAATTTGACACCACATTGTATTCAGTATAGGATTTTCTGCATAAAAATATGAAATATGCTCGAAACCAAAGGGACACCAGTTAATATCTGCCATATACATCACTGTGTGTTGTTCTCCTGATGATGGCTTCAGTTTTTCTTCTCATATATTGGTTAAAATACAACAGCCAATTAGAGTGTCGTCTCTGGCGCTTGAAGCTCCACCCCTCTCACAACGGCTCAAGCTGCTTTTATTTAATACGATTTTAGCCTGCGCATTTCTCACATTCACTGAGAGCCTTTGCTTTGCTCAAGAAGCTTTATACTCTTATCTTGAGCACAAAATACAGTGCCGTTGTTTGTGTGTTTTCATTGACAAATACTTGCTTTATTTATACTCCAAACATTTAATACATTAAGCTGCCATCACAACAACAAATTCACAATTTTGTCATTTACAGGAGATGATAACATTGACAAGGTTGCACTTTGAATTAGAAGGTTTTCTTAATTATGTTTTTGATATTTTCATGCCTGCTGGATTATTACTCACCATTAAAACCACATTGAACAAGTTACACAGATATTTCACAGCTTCTTTAAGCTAGTTAAGCTACTAAAGATCCTTTTAGGATTTAGCTTTAGAACTAACTAACACAATAAATGACATACAGCCTTCCCTGCAAGCAAGCCTGCGCTGGCACTTTATGGGTCCACTGAGGGCTAGCCTGACAGAGATTGCTCACTGGCCAAATGTTGACCCCTTAGTGCTGCTTCTGCACGGCCAGCTCTCACTCAGCCTCCACTGTTGATTTGTTGAAATGTTGATCACTTTTGCACGCGCTATTAATGTAGAATGTTTTAAAATGTGTGTTAAAATGCATATGGTAATACAAACTAAGATTGAATGGGATTGGAGTTTATTGCGATGTAAATCAGATAAATACTATTGTGTTGTGGTTTTAATGTGTGGATGTTGTGTGATACTACGGTGTATAAAGAAACAATGGCGACCGGACCGTCGAAGAGAGAGGACCGGGCCCGAAGTGTTTGTATTATGTATTCATGTTTTACTGTTGTTGTTGTTCTCCGGCGGTCGTCTGTGAGGGGCCGCCGGCTGTCATGTTTTGGTGTGTTTATTAGCCGGCTATTATTATTACTTTATTAAATGTTTAAATTTCTTCCGGTTCCCGTCTCCTTCCTTCCCTTAAATGCGTCTCCTCGCCAATTACTAGAACGAGAAGCAGGTGATTTCACTTTAGCGTTGATCTGCTTACTCACCGTCTTTCTCCCGACACGCCCTCTTGCCGCAGACCGTGCTAAACCACGCCCCCCTTGCCACATGGTGGTTTGCAGAAATGTCAACATTTGTTCAACATTTATAGCATGTTCAAAAATGATATTCATTCAAAGCAATTGACATTGACAAATCAAAACATTTACATTGATTCAATTGTTTAAACCTGTTGCAGTAGCTTGCTGTGGTTTGTGTTGCCCATGTAGAGCCAGCGATAAGGGACTTACATTATGCCAGTGAGCAAATTCTCAAGAGCCCTGCGCTGACAGCCTGCTGGTAGCCCATAAAGTGTCACTGCAAGCTAGCTCAACCAAGATGACAGTTGAGTCTAGAACACCTTCATTAAGTGGGTGAAGAGTGTGTGTCGGTTGTATCAAAAAATGCATCACGAGCATGAGTACCGATACTTCTTTCTACCACTCTCAGATACCTCTAGGTTTTTAGAATGATGCCAGTGGCAGAGTTATTCATTATGGCCGGCTGGTTTTGGGCCATTATTCGACCAATCTGTTTAGGCTACCTGCAGTTGTTCAGGCTCAGTCAACACCAGAACACTTACTTATAATTCTACTTATAATTCTGAACTGAAACTAAGAAAACCAGCCAGCGGAACAGTTTTCGCATGACTCAGACAAATCTCTTGCATTTTCATGTGTGTCATGCGTTGTCTTCAATTACCGTCGGCATGATTTCTGTGGGCACTTGGCTCTTGGACACTCTGTTCAACTTTTTAAATCCATGCCATGAGTTTTAGAAACGGAACATGATGAAGTGGTGACTAAATAAAACCTTTTTATTTTGTGAGATACTTTTAAAATACCATATGGTACATAAATTATGATAATTAATTCATTAGTTATAATATGGCAGGAACAAATTAGAGTTATATGAGTGTTAAATAAGCCTAATGTCTGCCCTATTTGTCAACCCTGTTATGTGGCATGTAAAGTATTTGAAACATAGGTTCGAATTAAGCATCACTTACGGATCACACAAATGAAAGGCAGGGCATCAGAGCAAGTTCGATCATCTAAGAAACCATGAGGATGTATAACAGCACAAGGCCGTTTATTCAGCCCACCAAGATTAGGTTGTCCAGTCATCCAGTTAATTGCAGACATGTTGACATTTGCTCCATTTGACCACTTTCACGTGTCTCTGAACAGACCGATCCATGCTTTGGACACTCCTTGCATCATCTGCTGCAGCTGGTCATTCTCATTTTGACTTCGGATGGTAGCCAGATCTGTGTGATGTTGTCTGCAGTAAGTCTGAGCTTCACGCCAGGTCTTCAGGCTCTTAATGTAAACAAACCTGCTCGTTCCCATTTCCTTCTCTGTAATAATAAGACACAGCAGAAAGAGTTGGGCAAACAGGGTTTTTTCATGCAGCGGGTCCCTCTATGCTGAAGATGACATTTATAGTTTTGATGTTTCATTAGATTATTATTCTCATTAGTTTATAATGGTGTTCAAATAGACAGAAGAGGTCTGTTTTATTGGTTTAAGCTCCAAAATCTACTCACAGGGCGTTGTTTTAAAAAATATTAAATTTTTAGTTTACACATTAAATCATATGTTTTTCATATATTATTTCCAGGGAGACTGTCTGCCAAGGCCACATCTCATGTTCTTTATAACTGCAGAAATGTTGAAAATGCTGTCACACTGTAAAATCAATTAGACATCAAGAATCAGTGTATGAAACACAACAATGATGACAACCAATAGAAGAAAACGGATCAACTGCAATGCATTCTGGGAGTTGGGCATGATCCTTAAAGGAGCTGTATGTAACCTTGATTGTATCTCAGTCCAAATTCAAAATATTGGTTAGAGGTTTTCCCTGCCTCTCCTCCTCCTCCTCAGACTCGACACTCACAGGAGTTGTAATGGAAAGCATAAACTCTTGGACTGTAAGTTTATTTATACATTTGCAGTTTTTTTGTTGTTTGCATATATAACTCTACCTGCAGCTGGTTGCAGAATTAGCATCCTCCAGGAGCTCTTGTGCCTTGACTATAACATTTACATTTAGTCATTTGGCAGACGCTTTTATCCAAAGCGACTTATAAAGAGTTAGGGAGTAACAAGCGATATGTCAAGCAGGAGCTATAAAACATTATGTGCCAATACAAGGTTACTGGTTTCAACTAAAGCTAGACCACTACCTGTTGAGAGAAAGGTTTTTTTTTTTCATTTGTCTGTCAGGAATTCACAGAAGAGATGGGTTTTAAGTAGTTTTTTGAATGTTGTGAGAAATGTGGTTGACCGGATAGAGTTAGGAAGAATATTCCACCAGGAAGAAGTTGTGAAGCAGAATGAGCGGGAACGGGATTTACGGTCCTTATGAGAAGGTAATACAAGACGCCACTGGTTTGCTGAACGCAGGGAACTTGATGGGGTATAGAGTGCTGGAGGGTGTGATAGTAAGTCGGTGCAGATCCAGTGATGCTCCTGTAGGCAAGCGTAATTGACTTGAATCTGATACGGGCTTCGACTGGTAGCCAGTGGAGTGAGATGAAAAGGGGTGTCACATGAGCCCTTTTGGTCTGTTGGAAGACGAGGCGTGCTGCTGCGTTCTGAACCAGCTGGAGCGGTTTAATTACCTTTGCAGGAAGACTAGCAAGGAGAGCATTGCAGTAGTCCAATCTTGAGATTACCAGGGCTTGGACAAGGAGTTGTGCCACATGGTCAGTAAGATAGGGTCTAACCTTTCTAATGTTGAATCAGGCGAATCGGCATGACCGTGTTGTCTTTGCAATGTGATCATTGAAGGACAGCTGTTCATCAAATATGACTCTGAGGTTCCTGGCTGTTTTGGAAGGAGTGATTATGGTATTTTCAAGATGGATTTTGAGATTGTGTTGCACCGTAGGGTGTGCCGGGATCACGATTAATTCTGTCTTGACAGGGTTCAGGTGGAGGTGATGCCCTTTCATCCAAGCTGAGATGCGAGCTGCTACAGTGGTGTCGTCTGGGTGAAACGAGATGTATATCTGGGTGTCATCAGCATAACAGTGATACGAGAAGCCATGTGCCTGTTTGATGGGTCCCAAGGATGTTGTGTAGATGGAAAAAAGCAGTGGTCCAAGCACCGATCCCTGAGGGACCCCAATGATCAAGTGGTGATTAGTGGACAGCGAGCCCCTCAATGACACCCTGAAGGATCTGTTGGAGAGGTACACTGTAAAAAATGCCCGTGAAGTTTACGGTAAAATTCTGTTGATTTCACACAAAAAACCTGTTATCAGAAAGCGTCCGTAAAAAATATGGAAAAACACTGTAAAATTGTCTGTAAAATTAACAGCGAAAAATCCATTGTTTTTACGGAAAAACCCTGTTAAAGTGCTTGTGAAATTAACAGTGAAATTCTGTAGTTTTCACAGAGAAAACTGTTGTCAAAAACCGTCCGTAAAAATACGGAAAACCCTGTCAAATTCTCTGGGAAATGAACAGTGAAATTCCATAGTTTTCACAACTTTTGGAGTTTTTAACTCCACAAACACTATTATCACCTTCACTTACAGACACCACTGTCACTTTATTTCTCTTGCATGTCTACAAAAGTTCTAATTAAGAATTAACACAAGTTTACATGTTAATGGTTTAGTTGAGTCACCATTATGGTGATGAGTGTTTGCTTTAGTTGGGATCTTCACCCTTTACTTCTTATGTGAAGAAGTCTTTCCCCAGTTTTGATATCTATGTGTTGAAACATAGACCGAAACAGATGGGTAAAAGCTCAGACAAAGCAAACGATTTACTTCTTTAGGTTGGAGAGTAAATAAATGGTTGCGAGTTTAGGTTTTGCTATAAAGTTATTTGTTGTCCTCATTTATGATATTGTATGAAATTAAATAATATACTGAAAGTCTTTGACAGCACATGTGACACATAATAAATGTTCTAGCAGACATCAAGAATATAACAGTTTGTCTCAACAATGGTGACAACAGAAAAAACCTATAAAGAGAAACGCAATGCATTGTGGGTATCATCAAAGGACAAAACTCATCAATGACTCCCAGCATGCATTGCGGCTGTTAGATTTTCAATTGTTAGTCACCACTGTTGAGATTCATACTCTGATTCTTGATGTGTGAGTCAAAGACCAAATGCAAATCTTTTGATAGTTCAAAAAATCAACTTTTATATTGATTGTTTCTGGAAATGTGAATTTTAAATGTAAATTAATTTAGACGTTTGTAAAAACAAAAAAGTAATTAAACAACATCGTAGAATTAGCTTTTGAAAAAATCTTATCACATTTTCACTTGATGTCATTTGCTACAAAACTATGTTTTATATAAAACAATGTCATAGCAGCCCAAAGAAAACTGTAAATTTATATATGACGGCTGAAAGATGCCAACTAAAGCAAACAGTGATCACAATAACGGTGACTTTAAACAACAATAGAGCATCAAGTCATGGATGTTATGCTGCAGTCCCTGTGAAGCAGAAGTGATGATCGTCTTCAGTATTCTGACATATTTCCAAGATGAATAGTGGGTGTGGCTCATGTTTTGCACTGTGAATTGATTGGATGAATAAAAACAGGATGTTCCTGTAATTTTACGGTAGCTTGCTGGCAACCACAGCTGCCGGTATTTTTCCGTAAAAACTACGGAATTTGTATTTTCTCTCTTTTTTTCTGATATTTAATGTTTTGTGGGTCACCACTATGCTGAAGAATGGAGTCTGTGTTTAAGTCAAGGTCAGGCAATGAGATGCAGATGTCATGCTGCATGTTGCTTTGTTTAAAAGTGACTTTGATGTTTTAATAACAAATTACAAAGAAGAAAATTAAGTAAATGTAATGTTTTCACTTTTGTGCATTTGGACCAAGTTTCAATTTCATATTAAGAAATTCTGTTGATGTAAAAGACTCAAATGTATTAAGTTCATACACAGCTTGAAGTTTGTACCCTGAGTTTTAAACTGCAAAGCTGTTTACGTTCTTTTCCTGTATTTTTTACGGAATTTTCCTGGTAACCACAGCTGCCGGTATTTTTCCGTAAAATTTACGGAACATTTTTTACAGTGTAGGATTTGAACCAGTGGAGAGGGGAGCCTGAGATTCCTAGTTACGACAAGGTTGCTAGCAGTATCTGGTGATTGACAGTGTCAAACGCTGCAGATAAGTTTAGCAGAATCAGGACCGAGGATTTAGAATCTGCCTTGGCAAGCCCCAGTGCTTCTGTAACCGAAAGCAGTGCAGTCTCATTGGAGTGTTTTGTGTTGAAGCCAGACTATAAGTATTGTAACTGAGTGTATGTGATGTACTGTTGTTATGGCAACGAAATGAAAATCTAATCCCATGGAGTTTGTTGGTGGGCATTAAAATCACCAACATGTGATGGTTAGAATCATTGATCTTGTTTGGTTTGATTGCTGTGCGGTTAAAACTAAAACTAAAACTGTTGAATCAAGAAGTAATATTTGCGTTTTGATGACTAAAAGGTTTTGTGTAATCTGGAGATAAAAAAACAGCTTCTTCCCTCAGGCGCTCTACCTCTTGAACAGTTAACTGTTTTTTACCCACTGTGCAATTTATAACTCAGAGCAATACTAATAAAGTGCAATATTAATTATATCCTGCAGAAAATACACCATCTATTTTTGTGCAACTTTTTCTGTAAATTATATCTCATTCTGCTGTATGTAGCACATAGCTCTATTCTTATTTTTTACTTTTACACATTTACTTTCTATTTCTTTATCTTATGTTTATTGTATTGTATTTCTTATTTGTGTATACCCATAGGCCCTTATTTCAAATCATCTGTGTACTGTATTCTATTGTATTATGATCTGTGTAATTGTTGTGAATTGTAATTTATTGTTACACCTCTCTTGACAGGACCTCGGATATACACCTGATGTGTGTATGGCTGAATACTGCTGAATAAAAGTCAAGACCTTTCTGATGGCTTCAACTCAGTTACGTCTGAGCCCCAACAGAGTGTTACATAGTTTCATATTTATTTGTATAAACAGTTTCAAATGTACACCTATATAAGGTATAACTAAATCGTTTTTCAGAAGTGTTGGCTTTATTTCTTACCATCGTAGCAAAAAAAGGGAATTTGAAAATAGTCCTCTAGATCAGTCCATTTGCCACCGCCCATTCCAGCTTCTGTCTGTATTCCAGCGTAGTTGTTTGGTTCTCCAGAGCCCCAATTTACAAAGGTCACCATCTCATCTTGATAAGACCAACGCCAGCTTGTAATGTCACTGTACAGTCCAGTCCAGACAGCTGAAGTCAACGCAGGTTGAACATCTCTCTGTATATTGGTCCAGTCTTCATTGTTTTGAACAGTGGCCACACTGTAAAAAATAAAAAGTTGAGTCAACTTAAAAAAATAAAGAAACCAGCTGCAAAGCATTTTTGAGTTTACTCAACTTCAGTGGTTGAAGTTGTGCCAAATCATTTTTGAAAGTTCAGTGAAGGTGGATAGGTGAGTTGAGCAAACTTTAAAAAACAAGTAGCCACAACTGCATGGGAATGAAGTTCAGTCAACTCAAAATAGCTTTGCAGCTGGTTGCCTTATTTTTTTAAGTTGATTCAGCTTATTTTTTTTTATCTTTGAATGATCTTGCATCCAAATTTCTCAGCCATGCTGTAAACCATGCTTTAAAACAATACAAAAGACTATACCATCATTAGAGAAAATATTTATTGACAAGTGGTCACACCGATGACCCATAAGTGGCAAAAGAACACTTTCTTGGCATACATTTAAAGTGACATTACAGCACAACATCTTTTTAAAGTGCTGGAGTAACAAATTGCAAAAGCAACAATTTTAAAGTGCTGTATCAATGAAGACTTCAGAATTCCACAAATTTCAATGTGTTTGAGTAATCCAGTTTCACAACTGTAAAAACAGCATTTAAAATACATAACATAAAATATTTCCTCTTTTGACATGTTGAACTTATATGGAAACATCCGCTGGATGAACAGGAAGAGCATGTTTCTTGGCCTTATCTTGCTTAACATATCCAGCTATTTAGACATAAAAAGTTTGTTTTTGAAGGACTGGACTCTTGCTGAGCACTGGCGGTCAAGGTGTACTTGAGTTCTTTAGGATAGTTCATGTTCAAGGCATAAATCAAGCCAAATAGAAGAGCCATAGCAGTGGGGAGGTCTTGCACATTATCCAGCACAATATGGTCCTCTAGAACCAGAGACGGGCACCTTACATTTGGGTTTGAGTGGATGGTCGCAACGTCATCTTCAACGATGGTTAAGATCCCCATCTTCATCCCTTTTGTTTGATTTTCTTCTGGCTCTGTGTCCTGCAGTAAAAAGCAGCATAAAACAAGGTCAAAAACATTTTTTTTTTGAATTATGTAACTGCATTCAGACAGTAAGTGCAAAAAAGATAAGGGTAAGCAAATAATTTCATTTGTTGCTTATATTATCTATACTTATTTCCTGGTGTGTTATTTGATATTAATATCACTTGTCTTTTGGTTTTTGCTACATTACTGCTTAATCTTATGATTGTGTTTTGTGCTGTATTTTTTTTCTAAAGATTTAAGATCAGATGAAATGTCTCCATCTCAAGAGCAGTGTTGTACAGCAGTAATTGACTATTATCTTTCTTTAGAATAAAACTTTGTATTGTGCTTCAGATGAAATCAGAAATCCAAACACTGAAAATTTCAATTGAATAAACTACTTTATACCATAACTTGGTCTCCTATGTCATGGCAGTTTTGTATTCAAGACAAAGCTGTCACCCCCTGATCTGGAGATAGATTTGAAGTATTAATGTATGTGCTGATAAATCATCTTACCAGGCAAGTCTTCAGGAAATGTTCAGCCTTTTCCCTAATAAACAAAGGTAGATGTTTGAGCGCTGTAGCCTTTTTGTTTGCAAGAACATTGGAGGTCTGCGAGACAAAGAAAGACAAATATGGAAAAAAATGATATGCTTCAAACTGTGTTTAGGTTGATTCTCAAATACCTAAGTTACACACAAACAAATCATAAAAGGTTGTCCTTAATGACAGATTTAGGAACGCACTCTAAATTACCTGATTATCAAGTTGGTCAAGGAGAGTCTTCATATCATTTTCATAAACTCCACCGCGTACCCTATACAATTTGATCATCGATGGTGCATTTTCATACAGAGAAGGGAGAAATGCACTCTTCAGGTTAATTTGTGTGATTCTGTTAAACTCAGCACATATCTAAAAAAAACATAGTCAACAATAAGAATACAGTAAGTGTACTGTAAGTCCACTCATCTTACAAGGAAAACAAAACAAAAATTAATCTTTAAAACTTACTTGATCTTCCAAAAAAAATGCTGGCCATTGTTTTAGGATATCAGCTACAAGAGGTTCTTCTTCAACTATCTCCTTTCTTCTCAACGAGAATGTCAATTCCATTTTCGATTCAACAAATGCCATGTTGAGACGTTTCTTCTTCAATTCCTCCTGTAATGCTTCCTTTTCATTTTGAAGGGAAGAATCAGTGTGTCCAAGTAGGTTGTCTGGGAGAAAGTTTACCTCACATCTCTTTGCTTTCTTAAGCCGCCAGGTATCCCCGGTTGCTCTATTCTGGTTTACAGCAACTTCAGAGCAACCTACAGATCGTAGATCCTTGGTGGTTGCCTACCTTGTATATGATGTTCGTAGTCCAGCTGTGATCATTTAAAAAGCATTTTCAAGTAATTGATAAAATAAAATGTAACTCTGCACATTAAATGTTTAAACACACACACATCCGTTTCAGTTTTTTAACATTCAGTAATATTGGTTATGTCTTTATACGTTTTTCAAAGGCAAGATGAATAAAAAAATAACGTTTTACACCATGTCTACACAGGACGCCACGTCCGTTGTGGATAACATTTAAAATTATAATGTGTTCTATTCTTTCTTCTCCCGTCACATCCGGTGTAGACAGGTGTTCGTAATCACATAAAAAATAACATTTTAATTGGATAATGCAGACTTGAGAATGAAGCACTTTAAAACACGCAAAATCATTTGGCTACTACAAATAACCGAAGGACTAACCTTACACGGTGAATGATATGTGGACTTAAGGCGTTGCGCTGTCGTTAATTCTGCTGTGTGTTCCCTCTTCACTCGATCTTTTCACATAAACGGCCCTATAAATCGATAACCATTAAAGTTAAACTCGCACCCATCATTTACTGGAACGAGAAAACTACGAAGACAAAATAAAAGTAATCATTTATGAACGATATCGACAAGTCTACAACACACAATCCACATATGAAACGTTACGTTTTATTGTGTTACATACAAGCGTCTAACCGTGTATTTTATGCACATATTATATGTTAGCACCTGAACTATGCAGATCCCAACTCGCTGTCTGAGCTCGTTAAATATAAATAAATATAATATAAATATATCGTAAAATATAGCTACGTGCATCGGACTGAGTTTTAGACACATATTACTGCACTTTACAATCCATGTGCGCAGTTTAATTTCAATAATCCTAAAAGAAAGTTTACCTGAACTAGGCGAAATCCAGTCCTTTCGATGGCGTGGCTGGTAGAGGAAACCCCGCGCAAGATACCGCGAAGAGGTACCACGCATGCGCATTAACCGGAAGTTTAACGGTCAAACGATGAAATCTAAATGTTAAGCTTTTTCAACTTATGCACTTACATTCACTGAACAAAGCAGTAATAAACATGCAGTTGACTCGTTTTAATGAGTTAACTCAACAATGTTCCCCGAAATTTGTCCACTTGGCTAAAAATTTAAAACTGAGTTTACAATTTGCAAGTTGGATTTTTTACAGTGCAGGTCAATGTGATTCTGTCGGCAGTAAGTTTGTGCTTCATCCCAGCTCTTTCTCTCCTGGATGAGAACATACTGACATGAGATGCTCTGGATCAAAAGACAGAGTCCTGCTGAGAGAGAAAAGTGTTGAATGTTACAGCGCACAAACCACCCATGTTACCCAAATCCAATATTCACTGTAAATAATGAACAGTTGGACAAACTTAAATTGGTGTTACCAATTGAAGTATATTTTTAAGTTGATCCAATGTTTCATTTTTACAGTGTACTAAAACACTACAAACAACATGTTTTTATCAAACATAAACATTTCCTCAAGAACCTATTTTGTAGAAGTATGACAGAAATAAAGTAAAAGTGGTGTAATTAGTGAAAAGTGACTTTTGGTCAGCTGGGAAATTAAAGTTGGACAATCTCCACTTTTTTATGCTTTACCATATGGACTCATTTTTCAAAGTTGATACGGTTACGATTTAGTTCTTAGATCACAACAAATTAAGGGAGATGCCACACAACCACTGAATAAATAATGAGATTTATTTAAGTTAAATAAGAAATATGAAATGTCAAGTGATCAGTGTAAATGTATGTCAGCATGAAAATGTCAGTAGCAAGTTCAAATGACATCAGTTCAACCAAACAGAAACAACTAAAGGTCCAAATCAAAACATAATAGGAAAAATGGATCACATGATGAGGACTCCGTCGAGGCTCCTGTAACCCACACATCCCGTCAGCTCTCCGGTAGTCTCAATGAACAGCAACACCAGCGAGTAACACGCTGTGACACTGCCACCAAATAAACAGAAATAATGTGCAGGTATTTAATGGGTGGGATTCGTTGGTGTTAATTTTTGTTATCGAACCTTTTTTTTATTGAAAGCCTTTTGGTGTGACATCATCCAGGAGATAAGAGGGGGTGGCCATTTGTTTGAGAAGGAGGCCTTATAAACCACTAGACAACAAAGGTGTTGAAAAACGGTCTGAATAATCTCAATGATATTGTCATGATCACAGACTTTGGCCAGGCACATGGACTGGGAAATGCCGGTTTGCTTTTGAGGCTCGTTATTATGTGATTATGATGTTTTCCTTTTTTTGGAATCGTTTGTGGAATACTCTGGCTTACCTGGGCGAGGCAAGAAGAACTCCCTGAGATGCTTACATGGGTGAGACCTCCAGTTTTTGTGGATTAATCATTTTTTTTGGATTCATCTCGTCTTTTGGAACTTTGATACGTCTCTAATTATTTCAACTGGACTGATTTAATGGTATTTGATTGGAACGGTGATCTCATGTGTTTTTGCATTGTGTCTATCAAGTGTATGCATAACTGAAATGTGGTCCATTAATACAAGCAATTGGTGATTTAATTCCATGTGTATGTTTAATGCTTTATAAAAATTGTAGAATGTAATTTGGTTAATTCAATCTTAAGGAACCCTGTGGTAACGTTAAAACTTAAAGAATAGTAAGTGGTGATTGTTACAACGCTCCCGTCTCTGTTTAACCCGGTGTCTTTTAAAGTGCTATGATAACATTCAGGTGTAAAGCCACTCCCTCCAGCAATAAGCCTGTATCTCGGGAAGAACACACAACCACTCACTGAGCCGTCACAATACATATGTTCATTTTTTACAATGATAGATTTCATGTGTTCATCTGTTATTTTCTGTCAATGTTCAATTTATTTCAGGGTTCACACACCTTTTCCAAAGTCAAATTCCAGCACTTGTCAAGTAATTTCATACTTTTCCAGTACTAACACCTTGTTCTAAAAAAATATGCTAAAATGACATTACCGACTTAAACTGTTGACTGTCAGGCAAATTAAATCGGCCTTTACATGCTTCCCAAAAATCATTTGACTTGTTAATGTTTAATGTTCAGTGATCTTGGATATTTAGAAGAATTTGACATATTTTTCAGTTTTGTGGCTACCATTCTTTAGAAGAGTTGTGCATGTCTTTAGGGTGTGGGGCGCTAGATGTTACTTTAATGTTTGATATGCCACTTGTGAGCAATGATTGTGCTAGTGCCAGTTTGAGTTTACTCAAAATGACATTTGTTCATTGGTATAAGCATATATTGTGCTTGGACAATAGATACACGAGTGGTGCTTTATATCCATTATAACAGATGCGCGGCCATTTACAGCGGTCAGAGATGTTAGATATATGAGTCATTGCATAGGTATTTTGATGACTTCGAATGCCGCAAAGCAGCTGATGCACTAAAAATTATGATTTTTTGATGCTGTTAACCAGAGGTGGGACCAAGTCATTGTTTTCAAGTCACAATTAAGTCTCAAGTCTTTGCATTGAAGAGAGACAGAGAGAGACATAGGCCTACTTTGAAACGTATAGCACCTGTCACATTTACAGTCTAATCTAATTTTTCTGAAGTTTTGTAATCTATGTAGATCTGCCGTGTATGTAATTTATACATGTTTATGGATGCTCATGTATTCATTCTTGCATGGCTTATCTTTCAAAAATATACTTTCAAGATTAAATGATCTTAAATATAGCTTTTTACATTCTGAAAAAATTACCCTTTATGATCTTATGTATAGTTTTCTCGCCTAAAGCGAAAATATTTCATCCGGGTAAAAAATCTGAAGGGTCAATAGTTCATATTTATCCTTTAATTTTTTAGCTAATGTTTAATTGTAGTGTATATAAAAGTGGTGGGCCGTTATCAGAATTAACATGCCGCGTTAACGTGAGACTCTTATCGCGCGATAAAAAAAATGTCGCCGTTAATCTATTCTCAAAGTAAGGCTGGGAGCTGGGTCTATACTACGCAAGCTATGATGACTTTCACCTTGATATTTTAGCGCGGATGTATACCTAGCTTTATTGCACTCTAGGGGCGAGAACGAGTTTTTTCAACTCGCGTGATTCGCGCCATTTGCGCAGCCTCATCATCTCATAACCAGGCCTTCATTCGCGCAGCAAGTAGGTCTATCGCTTCTTGCATTGTCTTTACATGTAAATCACTCCCGCTTGACGCGCCATTCGCACTTGGTCTGAGCAGAAACTAACGTTACTGTCAGATTACCACATCAAACGTGAAATGCTAACATGGAGGCAGCTATGAAACCGCCGGGTTTGCTTCTGGGAAAATTTGTTTTTAAGAAGCTTCCCAATGGAAACCTCGACAAGACTAAGGTTATTTGCACCTTGTGCAATGTGGAATTGGTTTACTGTACGGAATTGGTTTAGGCGACCTGTAAGAATGTAACTTCTTATGTCCCCTTGCCTAAACAATATTCTACGGTTGAAGACTCTATTCGACGGAACACACAGAGTTTGCAGATCTGGAGACAAAGTTTGACACAGACACCAGGTGCTTGTTCAATCAGAGTCCAATGTTTATTTGTTTAAGGACTAATATTTATAAGGTTAAAACAGGAGGTGTCATATAAAACCACTAGAGAGTGGAAAATCACCAGACTTTATGTTTAGTCTTATTCCTCCTGAGAACAATCAGATAGGATTACAAAGTACGTATTAAGCATCAAAACAATTGTCCCAAGATATCATTAGGAACCTCCGAATGGAGAATACAGATACTTATATTAGCATATGACAGCATAAGACATGATACATTGTTCAACGAGGTTAAACAACAGGAAAGTAAGGCCCATATTAGGGTGAAGGAAGCTTATACTAATATGAATGAATACGTTTGATAGACAAATGTTCTATTAGACACAGATGCTCTATTTGTAGAGGACAGGACGAAATCCAGATTCTCACAGTGACGGATCAGACTAAGAGAGGTTCAAAAACCCTTATGACGACAAGAAATTGGAGGACCGTGACGTCGCCCGGCATGACGGTTTGCCAGATTCTGACAAACCGTCCGGCGCCTCAGAAGGGGGAAGCAGTGCCCTACCAACGCTGTTTACAGTGGAGGGGGGCAGCTGTTGACCTCGACCGGGGATATCATCGGGCGGTGGAAGGAATACTTTGAGTACCTCAAGTCTCTTGATGTTGTGGGGCTGTCTTGGCTGACACACCTCTGCAGCACCGCGTGGCGGTTGGGGACAGTGCCCTTGGACTTGCAGACCGGGGTGGTGTTCCCTCTTTTTAAGAAGGGGGGGTGGAGGGTGTGCTCCAACTATCGGGGATCCCACTTCTCAGACTCCCCGGAAAAGTCTATGCCAGGGTACTGGAGAGGAGAATCCGGCCGATGGTAGAACCTCGGATTCAGGAGGAACAGTGTGATTTTCGTCCCGGTCGTGGAACACTGGACCAGCTCTATACCCTCTCCAGGGTGCTGGGGGGTTCCTGGGAGTTTGCCCAACCAATCCACATGTGTTTTGTGGATTTGGAGAAGGCATTTGACTGTGTCCCTCGCGGCATCTTGTGGAGGGTGCTCCGGGAGTATGGGATTGCGGGACCCTTTGCTAAGGGCTATCCAGTCCCTATATGACCGGAGCAGGAGCTTGATTCGGAATGCTGCCAGTAAGTCAGACTTGTTTCCGGTGCATGTTGGACTCCGGCAGGGCTGACCCTTTGTCGCCGGTTCTGTTCATAATTTTTATGGACAGAATTTCTAGGCGCAGCCAGGGGCCGGAGGGCGTCGGGTTTGGGGACCATACGATTTCATCTCTGCTCTTTGCGGATGATGTCGTCGTGCTGGCCCCATCAGACCAGGACCTTCAGCATGCACTGAGACAGTTTGAAGCCGAGTGTGAAGCGGCTGGGATGAGAATCAGCACCTTCAAATCTGAGGCCATAGTTCTCAGTCGGAAAAGGGTGGCTTGCCCACTTCAGATACGTGGAGAGTTCCTGCCTCAAGTGGAGGAGTTCAAGTATCTGGGAGTCTTATTAACGTGTGAGGGAAGGATGGAACGGGAGATTGACAGACGGATCGGTGCAGCTTCTGCAGTAATACGGTCGCTGAACCGGTCTGTCGTGGTGATGAAGGAGTTGAGCCGCAAGGCGAAGCTCTCAATTTACTGGTCAATCTACATTCCTACTCTCACCTATGGTCATGAGCTGTGGGTCATGACCGAAAGGACAAGATCCCGGATACAGGCGGTGGAAATGAGCTTTTCCCCAGGGTAGCTGGGCGATCCCTTAGAGATAGAATGAGAAGCTCGGTCACTCGGGAGAAGCTCAGAGTAGATCCACTGCTCCTCCACATCGAGAGAGGCCGGCTGAGGTGGCTCGGGCATCTTTTCCGGATGCCCCCTGGACGCCTTGCCGGGAAGGTGTTCCGGCCATGTCCCACCGGATGGAGACCCCGGGGAAGACCTAGGACATGCTTGAGGGACTATGTCTCCCGGCTGGCCTTTGAACGCCTCGGTATCCCCCAGGAAGAGCTAGAGGAAGTGTCTCGGGAGTGGGAAGTCTGGGCATCCCTGCTTAGACTGCTGCCCCCGCAACCCGACCCATGATAAGCGGAAGAAGATGGCTTGATTGATCTAAAAAAACTTTTTTCTCTAATTGCAGAAAATTGAGGAGGGGAGTTCAAAAGGAATGAAGACTGACCGAGACTTTTTTACCCAGTCAACACGATGATGTCACAACAATCTCACAGTGATGTCACCATCACTTAACAGAAAGGTCACGCTGAGGTCAAAATGTAACCTCAGAGCAAACTCACTGTGTGCTCAAACTGTGATCTTAGAGGTTTAGATGTGACTGGTTTGTCATTTAAAGTTATCATTATGATGATGAGTGTTTGCTTTAGTTGAGAACTTGACCCTACAGTGTTTGACTTCACTTCCTCTGGCTGCTGTAACTGTGTGTTCACTATGATAGAGGACATTTTTTATATCGAGTTATATCAAAGGAGTTTTGGATGATAATATTTTAATTAGGACATTATTAAAAAATTAAGAAGTTTTTATTCAGTCCACAAGATTAATGTGATGTCACCATTATTGTGATCAGTGTTCACTTTAGTTGACCTCTAGACTCTTGGACTACGTGAAGTTATTTCGCTTTTATCAATTGCAGTTTTTTCTTGTGCTACACTAAGTGTAGTATTGCATTAGATGTATCACAGTGCTTTGAGATGTTTAAGTGTTATTTAAAAAGTGTTTATGAAGAACTATGCAATGAAATGATGAAACAAAGCTCCCACATCATGTGCCATGTAGAAATGAATGGATGTATATTACACTTAGACATCAACATTAATCACACACATACCTCAACAATGATTACAATCATCAAACTAATTCAGATAAACAGATCAACTGCAATGCATTTCGGCAGTCATGGCTGACTTTCGAAGTATGATGTTACCAATCATGCATTGCAGCATGATGCTCTCTTTGGTTGATTACTAACATTGTTGAGAATCATACACTGATTCTTAATGTGTCTGGGCAGCTGTGAGAATCTGCTTTACTCCTCTTAAAATTACTTATAATTTACACAGCAGGGCTTAAGGTTTGGTCTACTCAAATAAGTCAAGCTCAGAAACAACTCAACAACTTCACAATTAGCACTTTCATCTAATTTTATTTGCAACAGTAAATATGGTTTTACATTCAGAGATGAACAAGTCTTGAAGAGTCAAGAGCTTAATGAAGTGTATTTCGGGGAAAACTATGAGCTTGATCACAGTAAAAGATGTATAATTAATGATGATTAACTTTACCTATTTTACACACTTTAATCGGATTCAGCACACCTAGTAATAGCGACAAACTAAATTCACTCGTCCAGCGAGTGATCAGCAGATCGTATATCAAATCTAGGAAATATTACTTTCCTGGCCTTGGAAACATAATACTCTTACTGTAGTTCAGTACAATTACTCCAGTAGTTATAATGAAATCAAGCAGTTTAAGTGACTTTAATACACTGTAAAAAATGCCCGTGAAGTTTACGGTAAAATTCTGTTGATTTCACACAAAAAACCTGTTATCAGAAAGCGTCCGTAAAAAATATGGAAAAACACTGTAAAATTGTCTGTAAAATTAACAGCGAAAAATCCATTGTTTTTACGGAAAAACCCTGTTAAAGTGCTTGTGAAATTAACAGTGAAATTCTGTAGTTTTCACAGAGAAAACTGTTGTCAAAAAACGTCCGTAAAAATACGGAAAACCCTGTCAAATTCTCTGGGAAATGAACAGTGAAATTCCATAGTTTTCACAACTTTTGGAGTTTTTAACTCCACAAACACTATTATCACCTTCACTTACAGACACCACTGTCACTTTATTTCTCTTGCATGTCTACAAAAGTTCTAATTAAGAATTAACACAAGTTTACATGTTAATGGTTTAGTTGAGTCACCATTATGGTGATGAGTGTTTGCTTTAGTTGGGATCTTCACCCTTTACTTCTTATGTGAAGAAGTTTTTTCCCAGTTTTGATATCTATGTGTTGAAACATAGACCGAAACAGATGGGTAAAGCTCAGACAAAGCAAACGATTAACTTCTTTAGGTTGGAGAGTAAATAAATGGTTGCGAGTTTAGGTTTTGCTATAAAGTTATTTGTTGTCCTCATTTATGATATTGTATGAAATTAAATAATATACTGAAAGTCTTTGACAGCACATGTGACACATAATAAATGTTCTAGCAGACATCAAGAATATAACAGTTTGTCTCAACAATGGTGACAACAGAAAAAACCTCTAAAGAGAAACGCAATGCATTGTGGGTATCATCAAAGGACAAAACTCATCAATGACTCCCAGCATGCATTGCGGCTGTTAGATTTTCAATTGTTAGTCACCACTGTTGAGATTCATACTCTGATTCTTGATGTGTGAGTCAAAGACCAAATGCAAATCTTTTGATAGTTCAAAAAATCAACTTTTATATTGATTGTTTCTGGAAATGTGAATTTTAAATGTAAATTCATTTAGACGTTTGTAAAAAAAAAAAAAAAAAATTAAACAACATCGTAGAATTAGCTTTTGAAAAAATCTTATCACATTTTCACTTGATGTCACTTGCTACAAAACTATGTTTTATATAAAACAATGTCATAGCAGCCCAAAGAAAACTGTAAATTTATATATGACGGCTGAAAGAACCCAACTAAAGCAAACACTGATCACAAAAACGGTGACTTTGAATATACCAATAAAGCATCAAGTCATGGATGTTATGCCGCAGTCCCTGTGAAGCAGAAGTGATGATGGTCTTCAGTATTGTGACGTATTTCAAAGATGAATAGTGGGTGTGGCTCATGTTTTCCACTGTGAATTGATTGGATGAATAAAAACAGGATGTTCTCGTAATTTTACGGTAGCTTGCTGGCAACCACAGCTGCCGGTATTTTTCCGTAAAAACTACGGAATTTGTATTTTCTGTCTTTTTTCTGATATTTAATGTTTTGTGGGTCACCACTATGCTGAAGAGTGGAGTCTGTTTTTAAGTCAAGGTCAGGCAATGGTATGCCGATGACATGCTGCATGTTGCTTTGTTTAAAAGTGACTTTGATGTTTTAATAACAAATTACAAAGAAGAAAATTAAGTAAATGTAATGTTTTCACTTTTGTGCATTTGGACCAAGTTTCAATTTTATATAAAGAAATTCTGTAAATGTAAAAGACTAAAATGTATTAAGTTCATACACAGCTTGAAGTTTGTGCCCTAAAGTTTTAAACTGCAAAGCTGTTTACGTTCTTTTCCTGTATTTTTTACGTTCTTTTCCTGGTAACCACAGCTGCCGGTATTTTTCCGTAAAATTTACGGAACATTTTTTACAGTGTAACCGTGGAACGAATTGTTTTCTGTTCATCCGTGTGAATTTGCACCATTACCACAGTGTGACGTTAACGGAAAGAGCGAGTAACTAGAATAAGACGGAAAGCCGTGGGACAGATGTGGTGGCTTAATGTTACATGTACATGAAATGTAGGTAGGGAGTTAATTTCATGATAAGTTAGTTCAGTGGGTTTCATGCACTGTAAAAAATGTTCCGTAAATTTTACGGAAAAATACCGGCAGCTGTGGTTACCAGGAAAATTCCGTAAAAAATACAGGAAAAGAACGTAAACAGCTTTGCAGTTTAAAACTCAGGGTACAAACTTCAAGCTGTGTATGAACTTAATACATTTGAGTCTTTTACATCAACAGAATTTCTTAATATAAAATTGAAACTTGGTCCAAATGCACAAAAGTGAAAACATTACATTTACTTAATTTTCTTCTTTGTAATTTGTTATTAAAACATCAAAGTCACTTTTAAACAAAGCAACATGCAGCATGACATCTGCATCTCATTGCCTGACCTTGACTTAAACACAGACTCCACTCTTCAGCATAGTGGTGACCCACAAAACATTAAATATCAGAAAAAAAGAGAGAAAATACAAATTCCGTAGTTTTTACGGAAAAATACCGGCAGCTGTGGTTGCCAGCAAACTACCGTAAAATTACAGGAACATCCTGTTTTTATTCATCCAATCAATTCACAGTGCAAAACATGAGCCACACCCACTATTCATCTTGGAAATATGTCAGAATACTGAAGACGATCATCACTTCTGCTTCACAGGGACTGCAGCTTAACATCCATGACTTGATGCTCTATTGTTGTTTAAAGTCACCGTTATTGTGATCACTGTTTGCTTTAGTTGGCATCTTTCAGCCGTCATATATAAATTTACAGTTTTCTTTGGGCTGCTATGACATTGTTTTATATAAAACATAGTTTTGTAGCAAGTGACATCAAGTGAAAATGTGATAAGATTTTTTCAAAAGCTAATTCTACGATGTTTTTCAATTACTTTTTTTTTTTTTACAAACGTCTAAATTAATTTACATTTAAAATTCACATTTCCAGAAACAATCAATATAAAAGTTGATTTTTTGAACTATCAAAAGATTTGCATTTGGTCTTTGACTCACACATCAAGAATCAGAGTATGAATCTCAACAGTGGTGACTAACAATTGAAAATCTAACAGCCGCAATGCATGCTGGGAGTCATTGATGAGTTTTGTCCTTTGATGATACCCACAATGCATTGCGTTTCTCTTTAGAGGTTTTTTCTGTTGTCACCATTGTTGAGACAAACTGTTATATTCTTGATGTCTGCTAGAACATTTATTATGTGTCACATGTGCTGTCAAAGACTTTCAGTATATTATTTAATTTCATACAATATCATAAATGAGGACAACAAATAACTTTATAGCAAAACCTAAACTCGCAACCATTTATTTACTCTCCAACCTAAAGAAGTTAATCGTTTGCTTTGTCTGAGCTTTTACCCATCTGTTTCGGTCTATGTTTCAACACAATGATATCAAAACTGGGGAAAGACTTCTTCACATAAGAAGTAAAGGGTGAAGATCCCAACTAAAGCAAACACTCATCACCATAATGGTGACTCAACTAAACCATTAACATGTAAACTTGTGTTAATTCTTAATTAGAACTTTTGTAGACATGCAAGAGAAATAAAGTGACAGTGGTGTCTGTAAGTGAAGGTGATAATAGTGTTTGTGGAGTTAAAAACTCCAAAAGTTGTGAAAACTATGGAATTTCACTGTTCATTTCCCAGAGAATTTGACAGGGTTTTCCGTATTTTTACGGACGGTTTTTGACAACAGTTTTCTCTGTGAAAACTACAGAATTTCACTGTTAATTTCACAAGCACTTTAACAGGGTTTTTCCGTAAAAACAATGGATTTTTCGCTGTTAATTTTACAGACAATTTTACAGTGTTTTTCCATATTTTTTACGGACGCTTTCTGATAACAGGTTTTTTGTGTGAAATCAACAGAATTTTACCGTAAACTTCACGGGCATTTTTTACAGTGTGTGAAAGTGGCAGTTGTTTAATTTGAAGTAGTGAAACCGATCTCCTTCTTCCTACTGCACTAGGTAAACTAGATTTTTTAAGATTTTTAAGCATAAGGTTATTTACATTTAGGTTTATACGTTTAGCTTTAATACATTGACCAGTTAAGTAAAAATAATTTCCTCAGGACAGTGGTCAGTGATTCCATTTAGAGTGGAATATGCAGCTATGCGCGCACTCGTATATACCCTGAGTCATGTTTCGCGTATCCGCGAGTTGAGTTTAATTGTTGTGAGAGAACTTTGTCTATTTCGTCTTTGAAAACACATTCTATTGTAAAGGGTTAAGTAATTAATCCACAAATAACTTTTGCGGTATACTTGAAAGCTTTGTGACACGAAATTCCTCTATGTGCCCGTATTAGTTTTACAACTTAGATTTTTTTAGCTTTGTCTTAGTTTTAAATGTCATTTACAATGACACTTAAAACGTAAAAGCTCACTACAAATGTATTTTGTATAGGCTGATTAATTAAAAAAAGTATTTTACCTGAGGATAACTGATGGACCGGTGGTTCCTCTCAGAAGGCAGTGGCTCTGTGCGCGCGATGGGCAGAGACCTATAGGCTGCCCTATAGGTCATTCAGGGTTCAGGGTTCGCGTGCCGCACGCGAATAAAATATAACTTTTGACAGTTTTTTTTTCGTTGACTTATTTTCGTTTTTTTAAGAAAATAATGTGCATTTATATAATGACATGTCTCAATAAATTATGAATATAAAAGATATTATTTTAAATATAAGTGTGCAATATGGTAATTGGAATCTGAAAGCGAGTCGGCAAACACTAGATTTTTTGCGATTGAATGCCAATAACAGACTATTGTGCAGACTATTATTTATGCAGTTATTAGCTAGTACAAGCTGCCCTTAAATGCTTAATGTGTCCATCTAAACGAGAATTTTGTATAACTACCTCTAGAATGCATATTTATTAAAAATCATCTATTTGTTTGCCATAAGTTCAAAGCAGTTCTTATACCCTAAAAAGAGCTATAATAACTGTTTATTAAGGTTGTTATTTATTTTAATACTTAATAACAACGCTAATCATAAGCTTAGTCCTTTGTATTTAAGTTATGTGTTAGAGGTGTTAACACATTTTCATTCTTTTTCTTTATTTTTTCTTTAGGAAAAGTGGATGCCAGTCCCTGTTTGTTCGGTCTATAATTCAACAAACCAAGGATATGACATCTCATGTGTCACCCATTAGCCGATGGATGAAAAAGTGTTTTAAAGGTGCAGTTGATAGGTAAGCATGATCTGTTTGATGTGTGGAAAGGTTGTACTTTATCATAGTCATTGGTGGGTTTGTAAGTAAATAGTTACATCTTTCAAAATTGTATCCATGTTTCCCCAGACCTATAGCGTTTTATAACAAGTGAACAAGTCTTAAGGAAATTTGTATAGATTAAAATTTAACAACGATGATAACTTTAATATTTGCCAGACATGTAAGCCAAGTGACAGGTGCAGCCACACAGAATACATTTTAGTGTAATTGTAGTAGTATTGATTTGTCCATTAAAACCTCCAGGTATAACCTGAACATAAACATTTCTTACAATATATATATATGCTGTATATATAGTGGGTATAGAAAGTATCCAGACCCCCTCAAGTTGTCACTGTTTGTTATATTGAAGCCATTTGCTAAAATCATTTAAGTTAATTTTTTTCCCGCATTAATGTTCACAGCACTCAATATTGACAGAAAAACACAGAATTGTTGACATTTTTGCAGATTTATTAAAAGAGGAAAACGGAAATATCACATCGTCTTAAGTATTCAGACCCTTTGCTCAGTATTTAGTAGAAGCACCCTTTTGATTTAATACAGCCATGAGTCTTTTTGGGAAAGATGCAACAAGTTTTTAACCCCTGGATTTGGGGATCCTCTGCCTTTCCTCCTTGCAGATCCTCTCCAGTTCTGTCATGTTGGATGGTAAACGTTGGTGGACAGCCATTTTTTTGGTCTCTCCAGGGATGCTCAATTGGGTTTAAGTCAGGGCTCTGGCTGGGCCATTCAAGAACAGTCACGGAGTTGTTGTGAAGCCACTCCTTCGTTATTTCAGCTGTGTGCTTAGAGTCATTGTCTTGTTGGAAGGTAAACCTTCGATCCAGTCTGAGGTCCTGAGCACTCTGGAGAAGGTTTTTGTCCAGGATATCCCTGCACTTGGCCGCATTCATCATTCCCTCGATTGCAACCAGTCGTCCTGTCCCTGCAGCTGAAAAACACCCCCACAGCATGATGCTGCCACCACCATGCTTCACTGTTGGGACTGTATTGGACAGGTGATGAGCAGTGCCTGCTTTTCTCCACACATACGGCTTAGAATTAAGGCCAAAAAGTTATATCTCGGTCTCATCAGACCAGAGGATCTTATTTGTCACCATCTTTGAGTCCTTCAGGTGTTTTTTAGCAAACTCCATGCGGGATTTCATGTGTCTTGCACTGAGAAGAGGGTTCCGTAGGGCCACTCTGCCATAAAGCCCCGACTGGTGGAGGGCTGCAGTGATGGTTGACTTTCTACAACTTTCTCCCATCTCCCGAATGCATGTCTGTAGCTCAGCCACAGTGATCTTTGGGTTCTTCTTTACCTCTCTCACCAAGGCTCTTCTGCCCCGATAGCTCAGTTTGGCTGGACGGCCAGCTCTAGGGAGGGTTCTGGTCGTCCCAAACGTCTTCCATTTAAGGATTATGGAGGCCACTGTGCTCTTAAAAACCTTAAGTGCAGCAGATTTTTTGTAACGTTGGCCAGATCTGTGCCTTGCCACAATTCTGTCTCTGAGCTCTTTGGGCAGTTCCTTTGACCTCATGATTCTCATTTGCTCTATCGTGCACTGTGAGCTGTAAGATCTTATATAGACAGGGGTGTGGCTTTCCTATCAAGGCCATTCAGTATAATCAAACACAGCTGGACTCAAATGAAGGTGTAGAACCATGTCAAGGATGATCAGAGGAAACGGACAGCACCTGAGCTAAATAAATGAGTGTCACAGCAAAGGGTCTGAATACTTAGGACCATGTGATATTTCAGTTTTTCTTTTTTAATAAATTCGCGAAAATGTCAACAATTCTGTGTTTTTCTGTCAATATGGGGTGCTGTGTGTACATTAATGAGGATAACAAATTAACTTAAATGATTTTAGCAAATGGCTGCAATATATCAAAGAGTGAAACATTTAAGGGGGTCTGAATACTCTCCGTACCCACTGAGTATATATATATATATGAGTTTTTAAATGTCTTACCTGTTCCCCATCTTTTTTTCTAGTCAAATGACTCATCCAACTCAATCCAATGGCCTCCTAAGAAGGAAGACGCTGTTCGGTCTTGTAATTTGCATTATGTGGCTTCCACAGATTGAGACTACGAAGAATTTGTAATCTCCATCAACTGAATAGCCACTTGAATAAGCGTCCGCTGTCGTGACTTTGTGAGTTCTGGAAGAAAATTCTCAAACAGGTGTGTGCTGCCTACAAGGTCTGGTGGTATATGCACAATAGGCTGGATTTTGTAGATCATGAAGTACGTGTTATTTGCTTAGCAGACATTCACACTTTATATCTCCTCAGTCTAGACCGGTTGGTCAGTATTCACTTCAGCATGGTCCTAGCAGTGTACAAAGAGTGAACTAGCACAGGTTAGTACACTGTAAAAAATACTCCGTAAATTTTACGGAAAAATACCGGCAGCTGTGGTTGCCAGTAAAATTCCGTAAAAAATATAGGAAAAGAACGTAAACAGCTTTGCAGTTTAAAACTTCAGGTCACAAACTTCAAGCTGTGTATGAACTTAATACATTTGAGTCTTTTACATTAACAGCATTTCTTTATATAAAATTGAAACTTGGTCCAAAAGCACAAAATTGAAAACATTACATTTACTTAATTTTCTTCTTTGTAATTTGTTATTAAAACATCAAAGTCACTTTTAAACAAAGCAACATGCAGCATGACATCTGCATCTCATTGCCTGACCTTGACTTAAACACAGACTCCATTCTTCAGCATAGTGGTGACCCACAAAACATTAAATATCAGAAAAAAGAGAGGAAATACAAATTCCGTAGTTTTTATGGAAAAATACCGGCAGCTGTGGTTGCCAGCAAACTACCGTAAAATTACAGGAACATCCTGTTTTTGTTCATCCAATCAATTTACAGTGGAAAACATGAGCCACACCCACTATTCATCTTTGAAATATGTCAGAATACTGAAGACGATCATCACTTCTGCTTCACAGGGACTGCAGCATAACATCCATGACTTGATGCTTTATTGGTATATTCAAAGTCACTGTTTTTGTGATCAGTGTTTGCTTTAGTTGGCGTCTTTCAGCCGTCATATATAAATTTACAGTTTTCTTTGGGCTGCTATAACATTATTTAATATAAAACATAGTTTTGCTGCAAATGACATTAAGTGAAAATGTGATCAGATTTTTTCAAAAGCTAATTCTACGGTGTTGTTTAATTACTTTTTTTTTACAAACGACTTTTAAAATTCACATTTTCAGAAACAATCAATATAAAAGTTGAATTTTTGAACCATCAAAAGTTTTGCATTTGGTCTATGACTCAAACATCAAGAATCAGTGTATGAATCTCAACAGTGGTGACTAACAATTGAAAATCTTACAGCCGCAATGCATGCTGGGATTCATTGATGAGTTTTGTGCTTTGATGATACCCAGAATGCATTGCGTTTCTCTTTAGAGGTTTTTTCTGTTGTCACCATTGTTGAGACAAACTGTTATATTCTTGATGTCTGCTAGAACATTTATTATGTGTCACATGTGCTGTCAAAGACTTTCAGTAAAATATTTAATTTAATAAATGACGACAACAAATAATTTTAAAGCACTACCTAAACTCTCAACCATGTATTTACTCTCCAACCTAAAGAAGTTAATAGTTTGCTTTGTCTGAGCTTTTACTCACCTGTTTCGGTCTATGTTTCAACACATAGATATCAAAACTGGGGAAAGACTTCTTCTAATGGAAAGCAAAGGGTCAAGATCACAACTAAAGCAAACTCTCATCACCATAATGGTGACTCAACAAAACCATTAACATGTAAACTTGTGTTAATTCTCAATTAGAACTTTTGTAGACGTGCAACAGAAATAAAGTGACAGTGGTGTCTGTAAGTGAAGGTGATAATAGTGTGTTTGTGGAGTTAAAAAAACTCCTTGTGAAAACTACAGAATTTCACTGTTAATTTCACAGCATTTTTTACAGGGTTTTCCGTAAGAACAATGGAATTTTTGCTGTTAATTTTGCAGACAATTTTACAGTGTTTTTCCGTATTTTCTACGGACACTTTCTGATAACATGTTTTTGATGTGAAAAGAACAGAATTTTACTGTTAATTTCACAGGCTTTTTTTACAGTGTAGGTTTTCTCCTGTCAGTGTCACCTCAAATTAATTTTAAACCTTTAGAAAAGTATTATTGATTATTGAGCTTTGAGAACTATTTGTTCTCTTTTTAAACATGGCCTGGTGCATGTAGGCAATTGGGAATTGCACTATAAATTGGAAACCTTCATGATACATTAAACGAGTTAACCACTGTAGAAAGGTTCAAAGAGGGTGGAAGAAAGGAGGCGGGAACCGGCAAACATTTAATCAAATAATAACAAAGTAAAAGACAGCCGGCCGCCCCTGACAGACAACTGCCGACGAAATAACATAAATACAAATACAAACGTAAAACATGTTCGGGCCCAGTCCTCTCTCCTCAACAGTCCGGTCGCTCGTTCTCTTCATGCTCCTGATCTGGCGCTCATAGGTTGGTTTCACGTGACGTCACGATGCTGCATCGCGAGAGCGCGAAATTCAGATGGAGGGCAGGAAGTGAAAAAGCTGAGGATCTGCCAGTGCCGTCAGAAAAAATGCCAATGTTTTGTGTAGTTTACGGCTGCTCCAATCGTTCAAACCGAGAAAAGGGAAAGGGATTTTACAGAGTACCAAAGATTGTCACTCATAAATGTGAGAACAACGCCGTAAAAAGTGAATTTTAACGTACGTCTGCGGTCGGGATGAGCAGAGGCTGTTAATGCCCGTGTCTGCAGCGACCACTTCGTCGGAGGTTATGTTAGTTAGCCAACTTGTTTTTTGTGTCTGTGTTTATATATCATTAGGTTTTCGTTAAATGCTCGTTCACTTAGTAATGATTATTAAGTTACCGGTAGTCTAATATGCACTTCATTGGGGCTTTTTCGGCTGCCCTAGCGCTTTGGGTGACGTTGAGTCGGTAGATTGGGCTCCGACGGTCAACCTAGGGTCCCAAAAAACTAAACCCAAATCAGAGCGTCTCTTAAATGAGAGCAGAGGATGAAGCTAAAGGAAGACCAACAAAGGCCGTTGGAATATGCAGAGGCTATGTTGGATCTCCAACAGACAGATGAGAGCCCGGATCTGACACAGACAGCCGAAATCTCCGAACCGAAGCAGCGTGACTAGTGGATAAAAGTATTACACTTGGGTAATGCTAGTGACTAGTCCAATTGTACGGTCTATATGTATTATATGTAATGAAATGGATTCTAATGTTATTGCACACCATGTTCTTATTATAACAATTGTTAAAAAATCGAATATTGTAAATAAACCACCATTTATAATTATGTCTTCTCAATGGTATTTAATGTTTTCATTTACATTACACAACAGCCAGAACTCACAAAGACCACACTAATAACAATAGTCAAAATGATAGGTGCTGTCAACAGCCTCCACTGTTGGCAAATCTTCAAGTTCGACCGAAAACTCACTCATCTTCATGCGGAACGGGTCACGTACAACATATCTGTTTACTAACTCCTTGTATCTATTTCTTGAAACTGGTTCTAAATTCATACAATACGGACTCTCCACAATGATTTCCTCCATAGACGTATTGTCCATGTTTACTTCCTGCCCTCCATCTGAAATCGCCCCTCCTTCGCGCATCATCATAATCACGTGACTGAAACCCAGCTATTAACAGTTACTCACTGGTCTCGAACCGGGGTTCCGCCCCGCCCCGCCTACTCCACTACAACCACAACTACAATAGTTCTTTCATATGCCCTTTAGTGTTTGTTTACCTCAACCGTAGTACATTTAAATTCATTGTATAATTGGATTCTGTATGCATTGATTAAAAGTAATAATAGTTATTTTACCACATTTATCAGTTGCAGTTTGCTTTGTCCACATATTAGAGCATTTCCATCATAACTTTTCTAGATCTTTTTGTTATGTATATAAAATATTTTAATCATATTAATACATAATCTGTATAGCTTGACAAGCTATAGTATAATTTGTCAATATTGTTGTTGGTTTATTTTCTGTTTATGTTGTTCAAATATTGTCATGTGGCATTTGATTATTTAAAGAATAATCTACGGTAGAACATTCATCTTTCTCTGCCGTCTCTCCAGTCATTTATTCATGGCAAAGTGTGGAATCACACTCTCCTTAAAGCCACAAAGTTTTGCCTGGCTGTCAGTGCACCCAAGAAAAGCATTTGTTGTTCCCGAGTTTTGTAATAACATTTTAACAATCCTGCCTGTAGCAAACAGTATTGCAATAAAACACTTGTTTATAAACAATACATATACTGTGATTGTCAGAGCCAGCCAGTCAATTCTGCAGTACAACTTCTGCCAGTATCACCCAAAACCTTTACAGCACTATCCCCAGGAAAAGTATATACCACTCAGCATTAATGCAGGAACGCCTCTCTCGGTGTCCACTTACTACGATCTATATCGTGTCTACGCACAGCCTACACATATAACATGTCAAATAAAGCAAACCAAACACCTCGTCATCACGGTTGACTTTGCTTACATGATGGAATATCATACATCTCGCAAGTTATTTTGGATAAAATTACTTTTAACCAGATTAAATGTTATTTTAGCTAAAAGTGGGTTACACATAGCCAGACTATATCGGGTCTATATTTAACCTAGACGTTGAAATGAGGGCTACTGCTTGCTGAGTAGAGTTTATGGTCACACGGAAACACTTGCATGTAAATTAACATGTTTAAGTTAACCACAATATCATGTGACGCTGTCTACAGACGCTCTCTCGCAAGTAATTCCAACTGAACAGTCCTCAAATTCAGTTCATACACAATAAAACGCCTTTTATACAGACACGCAGTTTGCAGAGTTCTCGTTAGCTTGCTGACTGTATTTGATGAAACAAATTTAAAATTAAATATAGATTACGCGTAATTATATATATATATATATATATAGGCTATTATTTAAAATATATAACAATTATCCTGCGATGAAACATTCATATTGTCATTTTGTCTTAGAGAGAGAGAGGGAGAGAAAAGGAAAGAAAAATAGAATGGTGACTTTTGCATTCGTGTTTTTTCAACTGTTCCTATCTTTTCTCTTATATTTAGAATGAATTTCTGTATGAAAGTTTTTCACACACAAATTTCGGAGTTCGCAGGCTTGGTGAATGAGACCCAAAGGGACTGTTTATCATTTATATTTCTTCACTTGATGACATCATACGCATGCATGGACTTCAATTTCATTGCTATGCTGATGACATTCAAATCTACTTTACCACCAGCTCTGATAGTCTATCCCTGCCTGACTCACTTATTGCATGCTTCAGTGATATCAAGCATTCTGTAATAAAAAACTGAAATATTGATGATTGGCTCTACTACCTCTGTCAAAAGGATGGACCTGTCCTTTGACATTATAGGCTTCATGTTAAACCTGCTTTATCTGTCCGTAATCATGATGTCTTAATCTCTATCTTTTGCCTCTCATATTTCTTCTGTGTTAATAACTCTTTTTACATCTTCCTAATATTGGACGTCTTCGATCTTCTCTCACTCTTGCTGATGCTGAAATCTTAATTCATGCATAAATCACATCCTGTCTAGATTATAATCTAGATTTTAAAAAAAATCATAGCAAGGTCAGAGTATGTTCAAACCTCCACCAAGTGTTCTGCTCCCAATACTCCTCTACTGCACGATCTTCACTGGCTACCTGTGGGATCACATATTCACTTTAAGATAATACTTTTAACATTTAGGACATTTAGGACATTAAAAGGTCCATATCTGTCTGATCTACTCTACTCCTACTCTCCTGCCCGGTCCCTCAGGTCACCTGAGCTTGGTCTTTTGTCTATTCCTCGTTTTCAGCTGTCCACTGTAGGTGGTAGGTCATTTAGTCTTCACATGCCAACAGTCCAGAAAGATCAGTGTGGAGATCTCACGCTGAAATTAAACCATTTGGATGTCATACCTGTGGAATGACTTGAACATGTGAAAGTTCTCTTTAAAAACAATTGACATACTGTACATATGCCATCAGTGCGGAAATAGTTGTAGCTAGTGGGCTAGTCTCAGAAGCTAGTCTCAGATCTCATAGTGTTTTTACTCTGATCAGTGCTGTTACAAGTTTATTTCTGCATCACATCTAAGGATACAACTGAGTAAACATGCAACTTTAAAGTCTTATTTGTGGCCTCATTTTGGCCTGTTTGAAAACTCATGAACAAATGATTGTTGGTTCATGTAAACAATTTGATGTTGTTAGAGAGTACCTAGCATATTGTTTTTTAGGCCCTACTTTGGTTTATGGAGTGTCCAACAACAAGTTTATGTAAAAACAATGTGTTTAAACCAGTGGTGGACAGTAACGAAGTAAATGTAATTCGTTACTGTACTTAAGTAGTTTTTTTGTGTATCTGTACTTTACTCAAGTACTTCAATTTTGGGAGACTTTTACTTTAACTCCACTACATTTCAAAGTCAAATATCTTACTTTTTACTCTACTACATTTTAAAAATCAGTCGCTCCTTTTTATTTATAAGTCAGTAAAAACTTAACTGGTAAAACGAGCCACCAATCACAGTATATCGCGCGCTTTATTTTGAATTTGTTTTGTTTTGCCCCCGTTGTCGCCTTTGTAACGTTATCTACTTAGCGCGAAAATACGATTAAACACATCAGATTCAGTGCAACTGTCTGCAACAACATAACATTTCCACTGCTAATGTCTTTAGTGAAATCATGGAAGAAACTGCAGAATCTAACTTTGCTCAAAACCCATGGCCTTATTTACGCGATTCTTTTTAAATCGTTGAAAAGAAGAAAGTCTTTCATTTGTAAGTGCCTTCTCTGCCTGCCTCGGTCCTGTACAATTTCTTCATACAAGAATTCTCCTTCCAATAAGGGAACACATAGAGGTAAGCCATTTTAATTTCACTCATTTAAAATAAAGAGATATAAATCTAACAGTAGCTTGCAGAACAAATATAGACTGTTACGCTACCATGAACATTGTACACGTCGTCAGCTAAGTAAACTTAGCTGTTTCGCCTTATTTCATATTTTATTTTGAAACTTTTCAAGCTGAGTTCTCTGATATTGTGAAATGGGAATCAATCGAATTTAACATTTTATGTTGGAATTTAAATTAATTATATTTTGACTAGGCTGCAGCGATTCAATTCACATTAATTTGTATTAGCGTTTTTCACAATACATATAGTTTCAAAGCAGCTTGAATTTGTATACATAAATATTTTGAGTGATCTGTTATCAGAGATGACTGTCTAAGTTATCTAAATGTACAGTTTTAAGATCATGCAAATCACGCTTTTAAAGCTAACATCATGTATTAATTTAAAGAAGGAAACAAAGAGCTAATTAAAGTAATTATTACAAGCTGGGAACACAATGATTATATTATAAGAAAATTTTGCATTGGTGCATGTATGATGCTAAAACAGTTGACTGGTGGAGAGGAGTTCTCCATATTAACAGGTATTGTTATTTTCAAAAGCTTCCAAAGGCTGATCTAACTAAGCCTATGCTGAAAATAATATACTCTGTATATACTCTGTATTTCTTATGACATGCTAAAAGAAAAGCACAAAAAATATATTTGATTTAATCAAAATAATAGTACTTGGATACTTAAGTACATTTGAAGGCAAATACTTTTGTACTTTTACTCAAGTGAAAGTTTAAAGGCAGCACTTCTACTTCTACTTTTACTTGAGTAATATTTTTCCTTGGGTATCTCTACTTTTACTCAAGTATATGGTTTGTGTACTTCGTCCACCACTGGTTTAAACACTATAGTGTCGTAATAATAGGCAGTTATTCGTACCTTACTTCTTGACTGACTCTCAAATGATTCGTTCCGCGATTCATCTTTCTAGGCCCCGCTACCCGCTAACCTTGTGTCATGTGATTGGTCAGATGCTGTAGTCTGTTGTGATTGGTCATTTGCCGCAAATGGAACCACTACCATCATTACAGGATTACGGTTTACATGTGGTTGGATGTCACGTATATTATATGTGTAGCTAGAAATGGCGGCGATTTTACCGTACCAATATAAGTCTGAAAAGGAAGAATACGCTAATCCACAAAAAACTCCACCACGACTGGAGCAGGATGTTTGTCAGTGGCAAGTGACAACTCTTGTTTTAAAAACTCCCAGTGTGACAACATGCATGTTGTGCTTTTTATCATCAATTTTTTTCTTAAAATACTGTTAATACTATTATTCTGTCTTAACTGTCTATTTTCATGGTACATAGAGCATTTCAGAAAGTCGATGTTATGAAAAATTATTGTAGTATCACCCAGATATACCTATATAGGTGCACATGTAGCAAATGTGGCAAAATGCAAAGTTAATAGCCAGATAAACAAACTGTAACACCCCAGAAATAACGGTACATGCTAATGTTAGCGTTATATGAGCTAAACACAGACATAAGGTACAAACATATTTATTGAAGTTAAAACAAAAGTCACACTTACAGGTTGTGATTCGGTGGAGCTAACAGATCCAAATAGAGTTGGTATTCCCCCTCTTTCAATGATAGTCGTTTCACATACCCTGTAGTGAACGCGCCAAGATTATTAAACCAATCTTCGGTGAAATGGGCGCACAGTTAAACCCTGGGGTTATACTCCTTTGGTATCGTTTGAAAACGATACTCAGACATTCTTGCTTTGGTAGTTGAAATAAGACGGACTAAGTGTCACACCGTAGAACACAGGTTCTAGACATGATACACACGCATCATGAACGAGCGACAGTGTTTTGAGGAGGAGAAATAAGTTTTCGCGTCAGTCTCAGCAGAAACGTAGGCGGGGACTATGTACAGTGACGTAGATATGCGTCCACAATTCGTTTGTGTGATTCAGAGTCGACTCCCATTTTTACAAGCAAATAACTTCGTTATTTATTCACCTTCGGACTTACAACTTGGCAGAAAGCTTACTTTCAAACACGGCAACATAACAGACTGCATGATATGTCATTTTCATGATCTCATGCTACGTACTCTTTAAAGTCCCTCATTCCCTTACTGTTTGTCGGTTCATTGTTCATTGTTACTTAGTGTTCCTTCGTGTTACTGTTGCTACTTCGTACTTCTGGATTGCCGTGTTCCTGTCTCCCGTGTGTCTTGGACTTATTATTTAGATTTTACTGGACCCTGTTTTGTTTTTTTCCCCTCATGGGAAGTTTTCTGTTTGTGAGTCTTGTTCAATTCTTGTTTGCCTCACCGTGGGTTTATTATTTTGTGTTTAATAAATATTGTTAAACCCTTCACTACTGCCTGCTTTGGGCTCTGTTCCGTCCGGACGTGACAATTGTTTGCAATGTACAAATTTGGCTTTATTTATCATGTGTGCAACACTTTGATTGTTAAGAACACGTCTTTCTCAATTTTCAATTTCAGTTTAGGTGCACTTTAAACCCGAAAAGTTGGCATTACACTAACATTTTTTATGTTTTAGAGGTCCTTGGTTTAAGTAAGCAGAACTTTCAAATTTTAATATCAGTTGAGTGTTCCTACCCAATCTTAGCAAGTGGATCTTAAATATTTAATAGATCCTTTTTATTAAATTAAGTAGACAGAGCTTTAATAACTACATCAAAATAGCATTTTTAAGTTTACTAAACTAAATTATTTCATTTTTTTAATTAACTTATATTTTAGTTAATATGCATAGATCAAACTCTTCAATTTATGCATCTCAGAATGAGCAAGAAGAGACTGATCTCAGAACTGGCATTTGCACAGATCCTGCTCACTGGTAACATAATTTACAAGTCAAACATAGCTCTGCAGAGCGCAAGCACATGCACCACTCTTCTAAACAATGGTAACCACAAAACTTAAAAATGAACTCTTCTAAATATCTAAGAGAAGTGAACATTAAACACTAACAATTCTTTAACTTTACTAAAAACATGTAAACAGTTTAAAAAAAAAATGTTTACGTCCTCAATATACATGCTGCCCCTTGGCAACATTATTAGAAAACATGGAATTAGCTTCCACTGTTACGCAGATGATACTCAGCTATATATCTCATCAAGACCAGATGATTCCTTTAAGCTATCCAAACTGGCAGAGTGTATCAAAGACATAAAACATTAGATGACTAATAATTTCCTCCTTTTAAACAGAAATATTACTTATAGCTCCAAAAACACGTAAACAGAATATCTCCGACTACAACCTGCAAATTGAAAGCTGCACTGTTACTCCAACAAATACAGTTAAAGACCTAGGCGTTATATTAGACGGCAACCTGTCATTTAAAAATCACATCTCAAATATCACAAGAACAGCCTTCTTCCACCTTAGAAATTCTGCCAAATTAAGAAATATTTTATGTGTTGCTGACGCAGAAAAGCTTATTCATGCATTTGTGACCTCATGACTTGACTACTGTTATGCTCTACTTAGTGGTTGTCCTGCATCATCGATAAACAAACTACAGTTAGTTCAGAATGCAGCTGCCAGAGTTCTTGCTAGGTCAAGAAAATAGGATCACATAACCCAAGTTTTATCATCGCTTCACTGGCTACCCATTAAGTATCGTATTGATTTTAAAATTCTTTTAATTACTTAAAAAGCCTTAAACGGTTTAGCCCCTACCTACTTAACCGAGCTTTTATCACGTTACAACCCATCACGCTCTCTAAGATCTCAAAACGTAGGACTTTTGACAACACCTAGAATAACTAAATCCACTAAAGGGGGTCGAGCTTTCTCATACGTAGCACCTAAACTCTGGAATAGCCTTCCTGATACTATTCGAGGGTCAGACACACTCTCCCAATTTAAATCTAGATTAAAGACACATCTTTTCAGCCAACCTTTCACTTAATGCATAGTTACTGAACAGCAGCTACGCTAATCATTCTCTTTATTCTCTTTCTGCCTCCGCCTCGGGATGCCCATCCCGAGGTAGGAAGAAGTTCCACCATGTCCAGACGACCGACAGATGCCCATCCCCAATTTGAAGATTACGCCAGCTACAGCTGCGGACTGACTGACCATCCCAGCTCCATCGAAGGCAATTCCACCACCAGCCAAGAGAAATATGACCATCGGACCATCCCAGCTCAGACCAATACACCCCCAACCAAGAGCAAAGACGGACTATTTGTCTTATTAATGCTGAAGTTACAATATTTGGTATTAAATGCTAAACTTAAATCACATGTCAGCAGTTTGAGTGCAGCTATGACACGTCAGAGGGGATCTGGCCCTCCCGGCTGAGCCTGGTTCAATCATGGGAGTTTGGGTTCCTCGCCTCAACAGGGCAGTGTTGGCCTGCTCACCGGGAGACTGCATTTATTTATCTATATAGAAATAAGATATTATTTATTAGATTGATCTTACTCGTTGTATAAATACCATGCACTGTGCTGTGTTTTACCTTTTCTGTTTTTCCTGTTTGCCCCTGTAAAGCTGCTTTGGAACAATACACATTGTGGAAAGCGCTGTATAAATAAACTTGAATTGAATTGAATTGAACATGCACCTTTTAGAACTTGCGTGCAAAACGTCTTATGTGCAATTTACTCTGTGCAATAATAATAAAGTGCAATCTTAAATATATCCTGCAGATAATACACTATCTATTTTTTTACAACTTTTTCTGTAAATTATATTTCATCTTGCTGTATATAACACATACCTTTTACTGAAATAGTCTATTCTTATTTTTTTCTTGTACATATTTACATACACACATTACTTTACTCTCTATAGCTTTACTCTTATGTTTATTGTATTGTATTTCTTAATTTTTATACACATAGGCCCTTATTTAAATCATCTGTGTAACTGTTTTTGTATTGTTTGATGGTCTCTGTGTTGTTGCTGATTCTGTGTACTGGATACTCCTGTCACCAAAACAAATTCCATGTGTGTGCAATAAACCTCTTTCTGATTCTGATTCTGATTAAGGCACTCAGATGAAAACGCCTTCATTACCCTTAAATTATTTAGATTTTTGTGAAATATTTGTTCCTTGTTATTCAGTATTATTCAGTATTATTCTGTTTTTATTCATTATTTGTAATAAGTATAAATGGATTTCTAGTTTGTCTTCAACCAATTGATAGACAAAATCATTCTTGTTTTTTCCATAAATAAAGTCAATTATATTAAATGAATGATCTCACCTACTTCATTTGGGCAGAAGAAACATCCCAGCATCTTTTACTAGTTGAGTTCATTTCACCCAGGTCGGTTATCATAATGACCCCGTCACTTATCCAAAAAACTACCCAAGGCTCAAAAAAAAACAACTCTGCTAAATGACCAAAAGGCTCAACCCATTTTAGGCTAGAAAAAACAACCCAGCGCTGTTTATAGTGCAGTGGATTGAGTACTGTCAGTTATAGATAAAAGATAAATGTAGACATATGCTTATCACAAAGAACTGTTGGGGCAGTTGCATAAACGGCTTAGAGTCTTAGTAGTTAGTCATCAAATGTCTTTCTTCAAGACCGGTATTAACTTCTTTAAATCAGTTACATATATTTCAAAAAGAAGCAAATTGAAGTATGACAAGTAAGACTGATTAAGTCTCACCTAAGCGGCTAAGGGTATGCAACTGGGCCCTTAAGTTTATCATATTTTATTATTTGTGTACGACACAATTTCTATCTCGGACATGCATTCTGTACATCTTGTTGATACTTACTGAATGAAATGCATCAATTCATGTTAATAAAGCTGACAGTCCTCTGCTGATGATCATCTGTTTTTTGTATCAGAATACAAATAACATCAGTGTTCACAGCTGTCAATATTCCAGGCTGTTAGTTCCCCTAAATCATTATGCTGATATCTTAAGCGCTCCTGGAGAAAATATTTGTTTTTAGATGGGCTGAGTTGATGCAAATGCAGAATTTGTCATCAGCTATTTAAAACACCAGGTGAAAAAGTGCACTTTCATAACATACTTGAATTGCTCTATTTTACATTTTGTACTTTAATTTACAAAAATTTATGTAAGAACACTTAAACCCATATTTATAGTGTGTTCACATGTATTACAGGGTTGACTGAAAATATTTTTAAAACAGAGATAGTATGTTAAAGGCACATTTTAGTTAGCACACTTGATGACATTTATGAGGACATTTCCACCAGCCTCAATCCATTTTAGGCTAGGCTATACATGATTCTCAGCCAAATTTTAGCAATGATTTTCCCATCCCGAGAATCTTTGAAAAAAGACGCTCAAGGTCCTGGACACAGATTATCACATTATGAGAAGTTCACATATCTAATCTTACACCTCTGGATCTGTTTAGAGTGACATAGTGGCTGTCCACATCATACATCAAACATGTTTGATATTCAGGATTTCAAATCAGGATTTTTACGTCCGTACTTTCACAATAGCCAATGAGAGACATCCCAGCAAACATTGGTCCGACGGCAACGTCTTGTCCCTGGCTGAAAATAGTCGCGGTAGGACGGCATAAACCGGAAAAAATATGTGACATAACATTTCCTAAAAATGCATTCAGATACACTTGAACATGACAACAGATCTCTGGGGTTGCATGTATAATTGTTATTTTGACTTTAGCTATGTTTAATTACATAAATATTGAACGGGTGGAAAGTACGTCCTCTTGTGATGTCCTCTACACGTGCATTTTTAGTCCATCATGACCCTCTGTAAAATTCTTATGAAATATGCAAAAGAAATTGTGCTTACCTTGAATTATTCTTCAATGATTAATTTGAGCGCCCAATTAGTTTTAAGAATGTTGTGAATAGACGTACGTCATGCAACACCCATTGTAAAAAGCAGGAAATCTTTTTTTTTAAATACATGATCATTTGTATTCATCTAAGTTACTTAAATGACAAATTACATTTGCAAAGCGCCCTGTGTGGTCAAGTGATGACAAAGCCACTGCATTGCAGTTGTTATTCGAGACGTTTTCTGTAGGCCTACATTATTGTATTACTTTTATGAAAGTTATGCATATACATATACATCAGATATAATGTTATAGCATTTCCTTTTACAATTTAAAGTGGATGATTGCCAATAATGTGCTGTCAAAATCCGTGATCCATACTCTGGTCCAGTTGGTGGCGGTAATGCGCCTTCAGTTGGTTTGCCATCCGCCTCAATAAACTCTAAAGAAGAAGAAGACTCGGGAATGGCGGTTTTGTTTATTTCGAAAAGTGACGGAGAATTACAAATACTACTGTTGGATAAGTACATGTTGTATAGTTTTATTAATGTGATCGAGTCTTACTTGTTGGACAAGAAGGAACTGAAAGAAATGATGCGCACATTGTCAACTGCCATGTAGTTTGTGTTTGGCTAAAATGAGCTAGCAGGCTAAAAGGTAGTTTAAAGTTTTGCTTTACCCTAGTTTCTACACTTGAGCTGTGATGTGTAGCGTTAATGATTCTTACTGGGAAATTGATAGCAAAATCATCAAGCCCCCAAACTGCTAACTCTTTCCCTGCCACTGACGAGTTATCTTGTCATTTAAAAATAAACCGTTCAATGCCAAAGACAAGTTATCATTCATTACAGAAAATGTATTGTGAGCCATCAAAGTTTAGTGAAAATGTTAAAAAATGCTGACGCTGGCTCACAACTTTTTTTTAAAGGCTGGCGGGTAAAGATTTAACGTTGCCTGAGTTTTTTGTCACTGCCTAAAACAGTTAAAATTCACAATAAGATGAGCAATTTCATGCAACTACAGGAACAATGAGGTAGTCATGTGTCCAGTACTTTTGTCATTTTCATGTTTGATTAATGGCTGCTAAACATGATAAAATAAAAATAAAATAGCTACTTGTCCACTAACATTTGTGGCATGGCTTAAACAAATATTTCACTCCCACCACGAAATTTAAATCTTAAAAACCACACAAACGTCATATCTAGACCTCATAAAACAGTTAAAACAATAAAAAAGCTCAGTTCATCACACCTTTAAGCTAGGCTGGAAGAAGAGATGTGTTCTTCAGATTTAAGCAAGAATAATCACCACACTTTCAGGGCTAAGATTAGCAGAGAGGATGCAGCACTCTTTACATTTTAAAGGTATGTTCTTGCTCCCACCCTAAAAGTTACACCCTTTTGAAAATGTACCGTTTTTTGTGGTGCGAGTGTAGTTATTAAACTTAATGTAACAAGGTTCAATTAAAAGGGAGGAAGAAGGCGGGAACCGGCTAACATTTAAATGAAGTTTTAATAAAATAAACACAACAGAGTAAAAGACAGCCGGCACACCCTCACGGACGACTGCCGGCGAATAAAACAATCCACAACTTAAATCCAGGTCTGGTCCTCTCTCGTTGATGGTCCGGTTGCTCGTTCTCTTATAATCCAGATCTCCTCCGTCATACGAGACCGGTACGCGTACACCTGACGCTCATTTTCACTCACTCACCGGCCTCGGCTCACTGTCTCGCACCGCCTACTCCACTACAGTTAAAATATCAGCGCTTTCAGAGAGGCGGTGCAAAGAGGAGATACAAACATTATTTGCACGGTATGTGGAAAATACAGCGTATTTGAACCTTAAATCGTGTATACAAACTACTGTATTACATCTAAAGCAAACAATAATATTTGTTTAAACCGAGTCAAATTACCTCTTCAAACACTATTCATTAAAGCTATTTTTAAGATCGAACCTTAGAGGACAGTATTTGGTTGCATAACTACAGTATTGTTTTTGATAACTGATGGGCATCTGCGTTGGCTGCATTGGGTCAACCATCTTCTGGCACCTGGTATATCAGCCCAGGTTGAACAATCTACACAGTTCTTGTAAAGTGTTAAACTTCAATTCCTTTCGAACACGAAGTGTCTTTCTGTCTTTTGGATTACACTTAAAATTTAATCAGAAACAGGTTGGATGTTGTGAGAGAACTCTTCTACAGATCTGTCCAGCTTTTGAATTCATTTATTTTAGAAACTACAAATCTTTATATAGGTACCAAAAGACACCTGGATGGTTTCATATGGGGTTCACAGAATGACCAAATAAGGTAAAGCAGGTCAGATAAAGAATGTTTAGCTTAGAAAGAATCCCCTCTTATGACCAGAAGGAATCCCTTCCCCCAGTTATTTAGCCAGCAATGTATTCAGTGATCTTACCAACTTCACAATTCATTATTTTGCGGGCTTGCATTCATTTATGCGGAAATTAAATCTAACATACAGTTTTTGGTTTTGCTTTGAAACATGTGCATATTTAGTCTCATCCCACATGTTTTCAATGGGCCTGTAGTCAGGGAATTGAACTCTCCATTACCTCAGTCCTTTTCGTCTGGAACAAAGATGTTGCTCGCTCACTCTTGTGTTTGGGGCCATTGGCATATTGAAGCACCCATTTAAGATGAATTTCCTCCTCAGCGTTGGACAGCATCATTTCTTCCACTATTGTTTCAGTCAAACATGCTGGGGCTTCTTGATCAAATCTGAGCTTCTATCAAACATATTCTGACTGTAACAGAACTCACAACTCACAGAACTCACAACTCACACTATTTTTTTTCACTAAACATAAACAATAATATGTTCTCTATGGAAGCCAGTTTCAGCCAGGGTTGGGAATTTTTGTTTTGTTTATCAAAATAATGAGAAACTAAGTCAAAATTTCAACTTAGTAACTCATAATAATGACTTAATAACTCATAATAATGAGAAACTTTCTCATAAATTACTTAGTATCTCATTATTTTGAGATACTAAGTCATTATTAAGAGTTACTAAGTCGAAATTTGAAGTCATAATGATGACTTTTAAATAAAAAAAAATCCCAACCCTGGAGTAAATGGGCTACCGTAGTTGTCTACCTTGCACAAAGAATAATTGGTAGCACTTTAGTATAGGGACCAATGCTTTCAAAACACATCCATTAGTGTTAATAGAGCAGTCAGTCTTCTGCTGATGATCATGAGTGTTTTCTTTTGTTTCAGTATAACAGACACATCAATGTTAACAGCTGTCATTATTCAGACTGATAGTTCCTATTTTCACCCTCTTCATTATGCTGATCTTATGTAAATTTCCCCACAAAACAAATGCTTGTGTTTAAATAGGCTTAGGCAAATAAAGTATTTGATATCTATTTTAAAAGCTCAACCGTTCTGTAATTTTAACATCACACAGTCAGTTACATGAAAAGTTAGTTAACCTGGCACTTTTATGTGTCTTTTTTACGGGTTTTGTCCGTTTGAAATACTTGAAATAGGTTGGGGTCTAGTTTTAATGAGTCAAATTAAAGTGCCTTAAAGTTATTGAATTGTATAATTGCTGAGTGCATCAAATTGAGCTGAACCGGACAGAATTTAATCATTCAAATAGCTTTTGAATCAAATTGATAACATGTTGATTATAAATGAATCCTATCAATTTGCTAGTCTACATTTGGCAGACGCTTTTATCCAAAGCAACTAACATAGAAAATAAGCAAATAATGAAGCGATTGGTCTATAGGAGGCAATAATTCAATAAGCGATTATAATAAGATACTAGTTTTTACGAAGCCGGAACAACACCTATTGAGAGAGAGAGAGAGAGAGAGTGAGGGTGTTTTTCAAAGAGAAGTCAATTTCTAAAGATTCACACCCCCACATATAGTCTATCTCTGTCTTAATATAATGATATTGAAAATGAGAAACAAACACTCTAAAGAATACTAGTATAGCACATTGGTCAATTGTTTTTTAGAGGTGTTAAATAATACTGATTTGAGTTACTGATAATGTCTCTCTAACATCTCCAGTTCACACAAACAGTGATTGACAGCTTCAGTGAAGCTCCTCCTACATCAATCCACCAATAAATACCAGAAACCAACAAGCAGAAGAATCACTTCAGGTGTAAGAACGGAAATCTTCACACTGTTGTTGGAGTTACTGGAAGAGTAGCGTGAGAACACTAGAGATCCAGAACTACACAGAACACAAACTGAGGGACTGAAGAACCCAGAGGTTGGTTTCTGATTTTAATTATCTGTTACTGATTTGATTTAAAACGAAGTTTAATGAATTAAGTGTATAGATCTCTCATGTTCTTAAACACAATGCACTGTGCTGTGTTTTACCTTTCTGTGATTTTCTTATTTGCACCTTTAAAGCTGTTTTGGAACAATGTACATTGTGAAGTTTCTGCTGTAACTTGACAGCAGCTTAATAAATCACATTATGTTTTTAATGTTAATAAAACTACAAAAGACAAAGAAAAACATTACAGGATGCTCTTGACTGTAACTCTAATAAGAATGGATCTATATTCAATTTATAGAGTGAAGATTATACAGTGTTATTTCACATCTGATGACTTTAAATTTGTATCTGAAATCTTTAACGTTGAGTCTTGATTTATACTTGATTCATTGACTCGAAACCACTGAAACATCAAGGCAGTAATGATTTTAATTATAAAACACATGATTTAATGTTGTGATCTCTGCTGTAGCCACCATTGAGGTCCCGAGATCCAGACCTGTGTAGTTTTGTTCTGAATTATTGTTTTTAGTTCTGCTAATTTAGTAAAAACTTCTTTAACTGATGATACTTTAACTGATCTCAGATCGGATATACCTCAGCTGTTTAACAGCACTGTTGTATCAATCTGATTGAGTTGGCCAATCACTACAAAACTCTGAAAACATATCGTTAACTCGTTTAATGTCAGTTTGACATCAATAAAACATTACCAGACCGTCTCCAGTTCATGCTAAACTGCGTTGCTTTGATTCAGGTGTGTTTATAGGTTGTATTTACTCTATTGAAACAACTATATGAATAGCAAATATTTCTAATGCATCACAAATTCTGTTTTTTAATTCTGCTTCTCTAATATTTTAAGTTGACCTATGTTTTATAAAAACCCAAGTGGCTGCAACTTCAGCTAAACAAAAAAGATAAAGGGGAAGTTCATTAAAAATGGAAACCTCTTAACTTTGTGTACTTTCAAATGCATTATGAGCCTTCATGGAAGACAGGTTGTATTTCAATCTTGAAGTATTTGTATAAAAATATCAATTGATCATGTGTTTACTTACATAACTGATAAACATGAAAAGACATGAAATCAAAAGATGGTTTTAGCAGATGTTATGCAATTTACACTCCAAACATTTTAATGTGCACGTGTGTATATCAAATCAGTAATTTTTTTTAGGTTTGGGTAACTTTTTGGACCTCAGTATTTCCAAAATTCTGCTTTCGGCCCTGTTTGGGATTTAAACAGAGTATATTTAAATACTTTCTCTTCGAAGAAGGCCACTTTTATCCAAAGCAATACTCGGTGCACTGAATGATTGTGCTCCCTGGAAATGAAACAGATCTTTTCTTGTGCTGTTGTTTCGTACAATTGTAAAACTGTGTTTCATTTCAGATATGATGGATTCAAATAAGGACAGAAAAGAGGAAGTTAAAGATGCTGATGAGAAACATCAACATGCACAAAATTTTCAGAAATTTTCAGTGGAAGGAGCTCTGAGAACAGGCGACAAAAAGAAAGAAAAGCAGCACATGAGAATTCAAGCAGGAGAGAAACCTCACACCTGTCTACAGTGTGGAAAGACTTTTACATGTGACGGTCATCTTAAGATTCACATGAGAATTCACACTGGAGAGAAACCTCACGCATGTCTACAGTGTGGAAAGAGTTTTACAAACACAAGTGACCTTAAGAAACACATGAGGATTCACACTGGAGAGAAACCTCACACATGTCTACAGTGTGGAAAGACTTTTACAAATACGGGTGACCTTAAGAAACACATGAGAATTCACACTGGAGAGAAACCTCACGCATGTCTACAGTGTGGAAAGACTTTTACACAAACAGGAAACCTTCAGTCACACATGAGAAATCACACTGGAGAGAAACCGTTTGCATGCCTTCAGTGTGGAAAGAGTTTTACACGTGGCGATTATCTTAATACACACATGAGAATTCACAACGGAGAGAAACCGTTTGCATGCCTTCAGTGTGGAAAGACTTTTACACAAAGAGGAAACCTTCAGTCACACATGAGAATTCACACCGGAGAGAAACCGTTTGCATGCCTTCAGTGTGGAAAGACTTTTTCACGTGACGATCATCTTAATACACACATGAGAATTCACAACGGAGAGAAACCGTTTGCATGCCTTCAGTGTGGAAAGAGTTTTACACGTGACGATTATCTTAATACACACATGAGAATTCACAACGGAGAGAAACCGTTTGCATGCCTTCAGTGTGGAAAGACTTTCACACAAACAGGAAACCTTCAGTTGCACATGAGAATTCACACTGGAGAGAAACCTCACGCATGTCTACAGTGTGGAAAGACTTTTACAAATACGAGTCACCTTAAGACACACATGAGAATTCACACAGGAGAGAAACCTCACGCATGTCTACAGTGTGGAAAGACTTTTACACATACAGGAAACCTTAGGATACACATGAGTATTCACACCGGAGAGAAACCTCACGTGTGTCTACAGTGTGGAAAGAATTTTACAAATGCGAGTTATCTTAAGAAACACATGAGAATTCACACAGGAGGGAAACCTCACGCATGTCTACAGTGTGGAAAGACTTTTACACATACAGGAAACCTTCAGTCACACATGAGAATTCACACCGGAGAAAAACCGTTTGCATGCCTTCAGTGTGGAAAGATTTTTTCACGTGTCGATCATCTTAATACACACATGATAGTTCACACTGGAGAGAAACCTCATGTATGTCTACAGTGTGGAAAGAGTTTTACACAAAGAGGAAACCTTCAGTTGCACATGAGAATTCACACCGGAGAGAAACCGTTTGCATGCCTTCAGTGTGGAAAGCCTTTTACGAATACAAGTAACCTTAAGACACACATGAGAATTCACTGAAGAGACTCCTTTTGTATGTCATCAGTGAAGGCAGTCTTTTGCAGTGTGGAAAGATTAACAAGTAACTCAAGAAGCAAACGAGAACTCCGACCAGACTGAAACTTTCACAGTGGAAAGAACCCAAGATAACACTAACTCTTGTTGTTGTGAGTGTCTTTAATCTGTACTGTATCAGCATAAATGTTTTACAGGAGACTGCATGTAAGAAATGCATCAGTTCAAGCTTTAAAACTTGTTTTGTTCTTTTTGTTCGTGTATTTAAGTTCAGGTTGTTTTAAACCGTCTACACTTGGATTCAAGTTTTAATCAAATAATAATTCAGTCATGTATGTGCATCAGTTCTGTCCTTCACATTGATCTAAAGAAAGCCTATGGAACCAGATTCTCTGAGACTTTTGTTTTGAATTTGTTTCCCCTTAAAGATATAAATTAAATGTTATTTTTTATCAGTTCATCATTGTTTGTGAAGTAGTGGATTTTGTAGACTTCAAGTGGTTTATGAAGGGCTAAAATGAAGCGATGTTGGTACTTGTAATGTGATCTAAATTAAATTGTATGCAATGTACAAATTTGGCTTTATGCATCCCTTGTGCAACCCTTTGGATGTAACGAACACTCAGGGTCGGTTTCCCGGACAGGGCTTAAGCCTTGTCCTAGGCTAAGTTAAATGTTAGATTTGTCTTGATCGAAAATAACTTGCACTGACATAACTTAAATATATGAGTGTGATTGTTTTGTCTCAAGATGTAGGCCTATTAAGTTGTTTGTAAAATAAGTTTTTTAAATTGACTTAAATATCCTAATTTTACTCAGGCCTAGTCCTGTTTAAGATGATCCTTGTTTCGGGAAACCGCCCCTGAAGTTAAGTAAGCAGAACTTTCAAATTTTGATATCAGTTAAGTTAAAGTTCTTTCCAAATCTTAGCAAGTGCAACTTAAATATTTAATTTATCCTTTTTATGAAATTAAGTAGACAGAACTTAAATAGCTACACCAGAATTGCATTTTTAAGTTAACTAAACTAAATTATTTCATTTTTTTAATTTTACCTATATCGTGGTTAATATCTATAAATCAAACTCTCCAATTTATGTATCTCAAAATGAGCAAGAAGAGGGTGATCTCAGAACTGGCATTAAAACAGTTCCTGCTCACTGGTAACATAAAACAAGTTACAAGTCAAACATAGCTCTGCAGAGCCTAAGCACATGCACCAACATTAAATTTAGTTTTAGTCATTTACTTTTCTAAACAATGGTAACCAGAAGACTTAAAATTGAACTCTTCTAAATATTTAATAGAAGTGAATATTTAACACTAACAAGTCTTTAACTTTACTAAAAACATGTAAGTCATTTTTTTTTCTTTTAAGACCGTCTGACGCAGAGCATGCTGTGAATTGGAAATCCTTCTTGACCAATTGCATTGCATTAACTTGTTTAGATTTAGTTGCTTAGTTTAGTTAATCAAAAATAATCATTATATTTCACATAAAAGTAAAAAAGTTTTATTTTAATTACATAACTTAATTGATTTGATTTGAAACTCTCAAATTCAAAACAGCTTTAGTGGCATGACAAAAGTACATTTTTGCATTGCCAAAGCATACAAATATGTTAAAAATAATCTGATCAGTGAATATCGTTTTTAAACAAACAATTAACTTGAAAAAACACAGTTATACAGAAATCACTAAATAATTACATTTCAACAATATGTACATTCATTAATGGGATCTTGTGTAAATAAAATATATTTATTTTGGTCATATATGTTCACGTGTCCCTCAGCAGATTGAAAGAGGCCACAAATCTTGCAGCTGTATTTGCACACTCAGTATCTTCTCCAAGAATAAAAGGAAGTTTTTCATTTAGAGAGCAGTTTGTAAAATGGGGAAATATGTTGTTAATTTTGGGATAGTATAGATGTCTGATATGTTGGCCATTCAGTGAGGAAGTGCAGCTCTGTTTCTATCACTCTCAGACTGCAGTGAGAACAGAATCTCTCCACACGAACGCTCCATATTTGTCTCCTCCGGCCCGTCTCGATGGCTAAACTGTGATCACAGAGTCTGTACATTGTCGCTGTTTTTCTCAGCTTGCTCAGCTTTCCTGTAGCTCAGTGGTAAGAACATAGCATTAACAATGCAAGGTTGAGCTTTTGATCCTAGGGGATTGCAAATACCTATGTATAAATGTATTGGATAAAGCAATGTAAGTTGCTTTGGATAAAAGCATCTGCCAAATGCGTAAATGTAAATGTAAATGTAAGCTTCACATCACTTACTGTCAGCAAGTAGTTTGCTATGATAAAATCTCGATTTAGTGCCGAATAACTTTCAAGTTTGTGTTGGTTTTGATTGGTGTTTTTCCAGTTTGTGATGTAATTATCTTTCTGTGTGTTTATAATTTGGTTGGGTCGTATGTTTGTGAGTGTATGTGTTGTGATGTTGTTTGATGTCTGTCTCTGTGAGATGCATCAGTCTCAGTATCAGCTGACACATAGGGCTCTTTGCCAAGTATAGCTCTTGGTCCTTTAGGGCTTTATACTGGTATATGTTTGGCTCACTTGTCTTCAGGTGTTTCCTGAATTTAATGGATCTTTTTTGAATGTTTAGAAAGAGAGGGTATTGGCCTAATTCTGCCCTGCATCCGTTGTTGAGTGTTTTTTATCTTTGGACTTTAAGTATTATCTTACAGATTTCCTAATGTAAAGTTTCAATCAAATGTTTCTCCGAATTTACAAAATCTCTCTCTCTCTCTCTCTCTCTCTCTCTCTCTCTCTCTCTCTCTCCCTCTCCCTCTCCCTCCCTCTCCCTCTCCCTCTCCCTCTCCCTCTCCCTCTCCCTCTCCCTCTCCCTCTCCCTCTCCCTCTCCCTCTCTCTCTCTCTCCCTCTCCCTCTCCCTCTCTCTCTCCCTGTCTCTCGGAGATCACCAATGACCCACCAGCGGGTGTGGGAGGACCGGTTTTCTCTATTTTGAATGGGTTTTTTGTGTCAACGTTCAAAGAAGTTCTATTGGCAATGGGTGAGATTGTAGGTCATGAAAAAATAGTGAACAGCACATTTTATAATTGTCTTCCATTTGTTAGACAGCTACTATTAAAACAAAAAAATAAAGATATTAGAATCTCTACAGCAATGGAGTTTAACATTGATGTTTACTAGCCATTAATCAAACATGAAAATGACAAAAGTGCAGTATTATGTCACGGGTAAGAGGGGTGCGTACACCTCTCCCCGACTCAAAGTTTCCGTACCACTAGGAGGAGCTACCCCGCAGGATAGAAGAGGACAGACAACAAGAGATATAATTTATATTTCTTTATTTATTAAAAGAATGTCCCTTTCTAGAATCAAGCAGTCTCTGCCAGTGTTCCTCCAACCCCCATTGTCTCGATATCCCCTTTTGCAAGACTGGTATGCAACCGGAGATAAGCTCGATCAAGCTGCTCCGATATTTGCAGCACAAACGGAGGACAGACGAAGGTATCAAGCTTTAATTCTGTGTTTCGTACTCACAGGACTGGACTTCATAGAGAGGTGAGCTCAATCGCCCGAACGATCTGCGGGGTTCCCACACTCGTGTGTGTGCACTGCAGAACACTCCACTCCACCCATAAAAATATCAACACAACACTGCAATCACTCCAAACCTCAATGAATAATGCAGTATTCGGGCTCAAATGGACACCTTGGTAAAGGGAGACGTAATCATTCCTCCTCCTTCAATCCTCAGTCCTCCGTCTTCAGTCCTTGTACTTCTTACTGCCTCTCCCGCTGTTTCTTTCCCTCTCTCTTGAACTTCCTCTCCTCCAATGCCAGCATCTTTTATCCTTCTCGCGCTCCAATCACCGTTTGGGGTTTTCCCTTCACACCTGCCGGTGATTTAGCTCGATCCGCACTTGCTGCACTTCCGCCTCCTTCGCGAGTCCGGAAATGACCCGGTGTTACACCGGAATTGTCCCTCCATAGCAACAACTCCCAAAAAAAAAGGTTCCGGCCCTGGTCACCCCGTGACATCTACAGTCACATATGTTACTACTTTGGTCTTTCCCTTTTTTCAAAAATATTTTACTCTCATTTTCTTGGTCCCCGACCATCAGCTCTTCCAGGACTGTGATTCATGTGTTCCATCATTGATACATGGAAGTCAGAGCTATGACACTACCAAATTATTTACCATCAGTCTTGTATTTTTATATCCACCACCCCCAGTGTACTTCAGGTGATCCGCCATTGCTGCATCAAAATCTGAATCTGTTGCATTCGGGCTACACCTGTTCACAGCATCTGAGTGAGAGAAGAGAATATAAATATTAAAAAAGTAGAAAAAATCAAATGACATGAACTTATTTTTAAAAAGTCAGATTACCCTACAACTAAATTTAAAATACACACAAGATTGTAATTAACATGAATTAGACTTTATTCTTCTCTAGAATAACCGAATGTCAATAAAAGTTACTACTAACACTAGAATGAACTTATTTAAGGGTAGTAAAAGCACCTGATGAGTACTGCATTCCATGCTGTTCGATTTGAAAGATGAACTTAAGCAAATAGCTGGTATTCTTGATCATGGCAAGTCTACATCTTCTATGAAGAGTCTAGATTTTGACAAAGAATATATGTTAGATTAGCGATGCCCTTGAGAAAGACCCTGTAAACTTTGTGAAAGTGGCATTTCTGGTAAAACCTGATGTTCTTACAGACAAGTCCAGTAAATAGAAAAAATTAAAATTACATGAATGAATAAAAGACAAGGAACCAGAGATTTTAGCAATGTCATATGAGGCCAAAATTACCTTGAATTACACAGTATAGCTTTGAATGGCTTCTTTTTAAGCTGATCACCCCTCATAATGAATTTCACAATTAAGGCATTTAACGTGATTCTGTGAAATAAATGACTCAGGATTACTTCACCTCAGAAAAATTACAGTTTGTTTTCAGATTTGTTGCCATCACCATGGTTCTTTTGTTAACTACCTAAATATATGTATATACACAGAGAAAGAGAAAAACAAACAAACACAAACTAACATCCGCACAAACACACACATTCTTTGTCACAATGCAATATCTTAATAGAAGATGACTTGCCCTGTTCCAGAATGCCAGATATTCACTGAAGTTCATCTTTAAAACCGAAAAGCATGGAAAATATTCCTTTGGAATCCTGAAAGAAAAATCTGTTCAATAATATGTACACACACCTGGACACAAGCCTACTTCTAAACTGAATGTGACACTTGCTGTCTCATTTTATGTTTAATACAAACAATTAGGCCGGATGTCCTAAAATAAGAAGGGTTGGAACCCCTGATTTATTTACACATTGTTCCTGTAGTTGCATGAAATTACTCAACTAAATGTTAATTGTAACTGACACAAAACTCAGCCAACGTTAACTCTTTACTCGCCAGCTTTTACAAAAAAGTTCTCAGCCAGCTTCAGCGTTTTTAACATTTTCTCTAAACTTTGATGGCTCACAATACATTTTCTCTAATGAATGATAACTTGTCTTTGGCAGTGAACGGTTGATTTTTAAATGACAAGATAACTGTGGCAGGGAACGAGTTAGCAGTTATCAATATCCTAGCAAGAAGCATTAACGTTACACAGCACAGCTCAAGTGCAGAAATAGGGTAAAGACTAACTTTAAACTACCTTTTAGCCTGCTAGCTAATTTTAGCCAAACACAAACTACATGGCATCTGAAAATGTGCGCATCATTTCTTTCAGTTCCTTCGTGTTCAACAAGTAAGACTCGATCACATTAATAAAACTATACAACATGTACTTACCCAACAGAAGTATTTGTAATAAAACTCCGTCACTTTTAGAAATAAACCACACCGCCATTCCCGAGTCTTCTTCTTCTTTAGAGTTTATTGAGGCGGATGGTAAATCAACTGAAGACGCATTACCGCCACCAACTGGACTGGAGTATGAATCACGGATTTTGACAGCACAGTTTTGGCAATCATCCACTTTAAATTCTGAAAGCAGCTATTATAACATTATATCTGATGTATATGTTTATGCATAACTTTCATAAAAGTAATCAATTGTAATGTAGGCCTACAGAAAACGTCTCGAATACTGACTGCAATGCAGTTGCTCTGTAAACACTTGACCACACAGGGCGCTTTGCAAATAAAATTTGTCATTTAACTAACTTAGATGAATGCAAATGATCATCGATTTAAAAAAAAGATTTCCTGCTTTTTACAATGGGTGTTGCATGACGTGTAACGTCAGTTGAGGTCTATTCACAACATTTTTAAAACTAATTGGGCACTCAAATGAATCATTGCACTATTATTCAAGGTAAGCACAATTTATTTAGCTTATTTCATGAGAATTTTACAGAGGGTCACGATGGACTTAAAATGCACGTGTAGAGGACGTCACAAAAGGACGCCCTTTCAACTGGTTCAATATTTATATAATTACATGTAGCTAAAGTCAAAATAACAATCATACATGCAACTGTTGTGATGCGATCGCCCGATCTACCTATGCTTGATGAAATGGTACGGTCCAGACACCAGGGGTATAAAAGTAGGCAGCACTGGTTAGCCAGATAGGTGTGTCCTACAGGAAGTGTCGTTATTTCCGATGGGTTGGGCTACACGTCCAGCCGGTAAGAGCTACCAGTGGCCGTTACATTGTTGAGATTTAATGTCGAACAGGGTAAATGGAGATTCATTTAATTACAGTGTGGCTGAGGAGTACTTCGGGCACTTTTGAATGGCTATTTATTTTTGGCGAGCTATTAGACAAGTTCCGCGTCAAGTGCGTGGTGCATTACGGGTCATTAGCTGCAGGTGTGTTACTCATTTTCACGTATGGGGTTATGGGAACGTATTTTCCCTTTAATTCATTCGTTTGTTATATTTTTGCAGTGACTTGGGGTGTTGCAGCAGGCTGAACCGACGCTATCAGACGGCTAAACTGGCTAAACTTTTCTCTCATGTAACTTCGTCGCGGATGCCTGAACCGGGTCGTATTTCTGACCGGAGATAGACAGTGTCACGATTGTTCGCGCTGATCTGTTCAATGTACCTTCTCTCTCATCTAACTACGTAGCGGGTGCCTGAACCGGGTTATCCCGGGACGAAGTGGACAGTTTGCCGCTTCTCGTGCTGATTCACGTGATCTCTCTCTTTGCCGTGCCTGTGATCGTGTTTTTGTTCCGGGCTTAGTCGAGTAATACTTCTATTTAATGGACAGTTACTTCTAGTGTATAAGACTTATGTTGTTTCTTTCGCTATGCCTCTGTGAAGCGTTCTGCTTCTTGCTGCTGACGCGTCTATAGGCAAACATTGAACTCTCTTTCTCTCTCTCTGAGGACTTCGAGAGGGGTGGTTACCGTACTAGAGGATGATATGCGAATTATAATTTGTTATTTTGTGGTTGATTTGTTTGTTTAAAGTGATTTTGTTTTTTATTGTTTTTGTTTGTTTCATTAATCTTCTGTCCTAGAACTGGGGAATTGGTCGCGGCCGAGATCCTCTGTGTGTGGTGCTGTGGTTGATTGGTTTGCAGTGTTCCAGAGTTGGCCCAGTGCTGGCCCAGATGAAGAAAACGGATCTGTGCCGCTATTGGCCCGTTGTGCTAAAAGACACCGGCCCAGGTCCGTTTTAAACATCTGGCCCAGAACTTATGAATTGTTTAGAAAATGATTGTACTTAAAAATATTCACAGTAAAACACCACATCATAATTCAGTGTTATCCACTACTTTAATGTAAACATACAATCATAATAAATTACAGCACATTACAGTAAATTGATTTATTCAAGGGCTTTGTCTGTTGATCCTGCTTTCCTTTATTAAGCATATTAAAACAATTACATTAATACACAAACCAATACAGAAAACAGTGGCATTGTCAATCTTGTCTTTCTTTTGGATAGTTTCTGCACAAAAAGTCAAATAAGTTAAACACTCATGTCTTACTATTTATTAAGCTGACAAAGAGAACATTTGGAAACTGTTTTAGCAATGTTTCAATGATATCTTATTGTCAGTATATTTCATTCTAATAAAACAATATTTACAGTACCATTTACCCAAGTCTTGCCGTTCAAACTGTACATTAAAAACCAAAGAAATGATGGTCCAGAGTTTAAATTTACTTTGCAGAATCTGGAAACTGTTAAAGATTGAATCTATTGAAGGAAATGGTCCTGGTTATTTCAGATAACATACGTTTACAAAAAGTGTTTTATGATGAATTATAACTACATTTATAAAAGTAAGCCAGTTTAAAAGTTTACATACACCTGATTCTTAATACAGTTTGATGTAATCTTAAAAATTAATGAAACCTTTTGTGATAGCTGTTGAAGAGATGTTTGATCTGATCTAATCAATTGTCCAGTGGTCTTATGAGAAATCCTCCAGATCCTTCACAATCTTTGTTTTTCAGTGTCTTCTACATATTTGATCTCTGTCCACTAATGATTGTATGATGTTTAGATTAATCTTCTCACACTGAGGAACATTGAGACTAATACACAACTATTACAAAAGATACAAACATTCCCTGACGCTCAAGAAGTCCAGACAATATATTTAAAGTTAGGTGGGTGTAAATCTCTGAAAATGATTATTTGTCAAACTTTTTTTGTCAATTTAATTTTGTCCTTGCGCAAACATTTTATAGCTATTGGAAGGCGTTACTAAATATATATATTTTTTTATTATTTCAACAAAATAAAACAATTGAAAGTGGTCACCCTACCCTAGTGTTGACTTCTTGAGTATCATGGAATGTTTGTATATTTTGTAACAGTTGTGTATGAGTCTCTCAATTCTCCTTAGAATAAAAAGATGAATCTCTGCATTCAGTCACTGATGAAAAAGGGTCAATAATGCAGAAGATGCTGAAAAAGCAAAGATTGTGAAGGATTTACACCATTAAACTGTCCACAGGTCTTCAGAAAAATCCTTCAGACAACAGTTTGATCAACAACTATTACAAGACATAAAAATGTTCACTGATGGTTCAGGTAACGTTGTACAGTATGTTTAGTCTTGAACTGGCTTACTTTAATAAATATAGATAATTATGTGTTAAAAACTTTATGAAAATGTCTGTTATGTGAAATAACAGGGCAGTAATAATTAAAAAAACGAATGTACTTTATATAAATTTTCAACATTTTCTCTGCAAGGGGTGTGTAAACTTTTGCAATCGTGGCCTAATGGTTAGAGAGTCGGACTCGTGACCAGAAGGTTGCCGGTTCGATCCTCAGGGCTGGCGGGTAACGTTTGCGGTGCCCTTGAGCAAGGCACCTAACCCCTACACGCTCCCCGGGCGCTGCAGTGATAGCTGCCCACTGCTCCGGGTGTACGTGTGTTCACCACTTGCTGTGTGTGTGCTCACTAATCACTGGATGGGTTAAAAGCAGAGGTCACATCTCGGGTATGGGGCACCATACCTGACGAATCGGTCACTTTCACTTTCTTTCACTTTTGACCACAACTCTACAGTATATTGGATTTTCAACTTGTCATGTTAATTTTGATGCCAGCAACATTTAAAAACAATATGGGACATAGATAAAAAAACTCTTGGGTACTTCAAAAAGAAGAACAGTTCTCAGAACAATCTTTTAACAATCAGAACTTTCAATATACAGTACCAGTCGAAAGTTTGGAAACACATGACGGCAATGATTTTAAATATCTTAAAAAATGATTGAAATAACTTTTCCAGATAAAAATGTAATTGTGTCAATGTAAGGTAGTGTTGATTTATTGTAGATGCTTTTAGTCACAACATAATTGATAGTTACAAATGTGTAGTTCCATGGTTTTAATGAGTTAACTATTACTATAAAAGGTGAAAAAACATAAGCGTTTGCAAATTTGAACCAGTACTGTATATTTAAAAGAATTATGAAACACAGATTGACCAACAATGCCCAAAACTGATTGGCAGCTAAAATCAAATACAGAAAGCTGCAGCTAGAGGTCTGGGCATCTCTACTGTCCCTGTCAATACTATGACCCTGATGGACTTACTAGTTTGAAGAATGGATGTTAATACAGGTGTTGGCCTCCTGAGCTCCAAAACTCTCAAAGTGCTTACGTCAACCGTGAGTGATGTTTCATTGGTGATGGAAAATGTGTAAACTTTGTGGCTTTAGTTGGTTCAGAGTCTTTTGAAAATTCAAGAAGTTGTTTTCCAAGTGTAATGCAAACCCACCGTCTGACTCCAGAACTCAGAAAGGTGATTCCTCGTCTCTAAAAAAAATTGTGAGAAATCCTTACAGTATTTTATATTTTCTTGACAATCACCAAAACAAACTGTTTTGGCTTTAAATTGTTTAATATACAGTAGAGAAAGCACTAGTGTGTCCCCTGTAAGTATTAGGTAAAGTTATTACACACTCAAATGCCTAAAATATAAAAAATAAGAGACCCAATTTGAAGAAATCCCTCTAGTTCTAAACCAAAGTGTAAAAGCAAAACATTCTTAGATTAGAGGCTAGACTTGCTAGATAAAATACTAATAATTTAATACAAGTACATTCATATTGCCTATGTTTAATGAAAATCTTTTGTAATGAAGAGCAACATGTATGAGAGAGTGGTCCTGCAATTACACAACCAGCGACAGAGACTGTAACAGTAAAGTCAGTGGAGTTCATGTCATCCATACGTAGTTGTCATAACTTATTATGATCTAGTGTTATTTGCATATGAAATTTTAAATGATAGAAAACTGATTCAAGGTCTATATGAAATGATATGAAACTACAGTGATGTTCATAACTGTTAAGAAGACAACCAGAAATATCACCTTCTAACAACATCAAAGAAAGAAACGACACAAATCGAAGTTGCTGGCGTGTGAATGCACAAACTAAATGGTAACATTACACCCATATATTATGTATGTATTTGTTTTAGTGTTTAGGGTACACACATAAGAGGCATACTACTCAAAAGTGTGAAAATGTCTGAATATCCATTTCTCCAGAAACCTACAAGCCACAATTAGCTCTAACACAAAGAGAATAATAAAACAACTACAACAAAGAAACTCACCCTTTGCCGGTGCTCTTGTGGAACCTGAAGTGAAGACAGATATTCATGTTATATAATGTTCCTATTTCTCAGTTCATTTATTCAATTAACTTTAAATAGTGGTCAGGAAAACAGACATTTGTGAGTTTGTATTTTAAGAATAATGAAACGAAATCAAACATAAGACTGTAATTGGGGAATGAAATTAACTTTTCTATTAAAGGACAAAAATTCACGATTGGAAGTGATTTCTAGAAACATGTCTCATCTTCATATGTTAATAACCCCATTAAATGTAAATTGACATCTGTATTTTATGTCAAATACGTATATTTAATCAATTAATTCAGCAAATAAGAATAATGAAGTATTATAGACAGTAATATATTATCAACGTCAAAAAGCCATCTTTACACTGCAGAAGTTGAATCTGTTTTGGCTCATTACAAAGACTTTTTATCCCATTATATGAAACGAGTCATACTTACATCTTAGGTCTGTCTGTACTCTGTTGTTAACCTTCTGATTGGTCATCACCTCAAGCGCTGTCTATCAGGTGTTGTAATACTCAACGCTGCAATCAAAACACGGAACATAAATCTCTTTTCATTAACGTTACTATACCGGCTCCTGAATGTTTTCTCCTTCAGCGGAAAAAACACGATTCAACTGATGCCTTCGATGTCTTCTTTATTTTATGTCTTCCTCTCTTGCATCAGGACAATCAACATCACAAACATCAAATGTATACCGTGAAAAAAAAAATCACAATCAAATTCGTGATGAAGTGATTTTGCCATGACGTCGTTCAATATAGCTTATTAAACTGAACAAATATACAAACCATAACCAAGATATATCAACATACCGTGTGCCTTCCAAATCAGGATTGAGGAGACATTAGGAGACATTTCTTGATCAACAATCTTCTCATTTTACACCTCAATTCGTGTGCGACACCTCGTGTTTATCTGTTTGGTTTTTTGGTGTGAACGCAAAAATCAAATCACATGACCAGTACGTCTCATGGTACTCATTTTCTCCAGTAGGTGTCACTATTGCCAGACTATCATGCAAATCAAATATACTCCCAAATAAGTATTCAAGTATTGCATAATATATAAAACAAACCAACAACAACAAAAACTTTCAAAAAGGTGACACAACTATTCAGCAAGAAACTACACTATCTGCGACAGCTACAGTTACTTTGAATGATCAACATGTTATTCACATAATACATTCTCCCTCAAGCATGCACACACTTTCAACAGGGATTAAATATTCCCTTGAACGTTACTTGAGTATGAGGCGAACTTTTATATCATTTACAGTTTAGAATTACAGTGCAGTGTTATCTCAACTTTAGCAGTGAAATTTGATATAAGTTGTTCAAATTTGTCAATAATTTCTTACAGACTTGGGCCATGTTCATGTTAGCATGCTCTGATAACATACGAGTTAACATCCGAGTTATACCGGACTAACGCAGGAACTCACAAAAATTTTAAGTTAAGCAGTAACGTTATACAACGTAATAAATGACACATTAATTCATTAATATAACCGTTTGACAACAGGCTGTGTGACTTACCTTACTGAAGTTTATGAGGAATAACGTTACCGCTTCGGGCTGCCTCCACTTCACTTCAGAAAACTTCGCGCGTTCGGTTACACAGATACGGCCCGCATCTGCTGAACGACTGTCGTTTCTCCCCCACTGAAACCGGGCTCAGTCTGGATCTGTTATGAAACGGATGCGACTGTAACGCGGATTTGCCGTTTGAAAACGGATCCGGCTCGGAGTCCCCTGCTACCTGGGCCTGCAGGTAACTTTAAATTGTTGGAGAAAAAACCCTGCAATGCTAACGCTATAATGTCACGGTTCCTACACATAATAACAAATAATGAATTAAATAATGAACACGTCCAAAAGAACACGCATACTTACAAGTTTGAAGTATTTAACAGCATCTAAACTCATTATACTGATGTATTGACGACACATTTAACGTTACTCATTTACATATAAACAGCTTTACAGAAATGAGCACAAATATACAAATGCGTCACATCATAATCGCGGCATTAACATTTATTTGATTATATTTGTCACATCAATGACATTATGTTTTCAACTGCATTTATTAAGGTTAACTCTTTACTTATTATCAAATTATTTTGGTTATGTGTAATTTCTGCAGCCAACTCCTTTAGAGAAACAAGACTTTAACTTTAAAATGATCAACATTTCTGCAATCGTTTAAACATTACTTATCATGTAATACTTGCTTTGTTTGCCATGGGACACAAAGGCAACATCCTGTGACTAACAGAACCATGAAATACACCAAAAACGCAAAATAATCAAAAAGGAATCTGATCTGAAACATCATCATTTACATTTACATTTAGTCATTTGGCAGACGCTTTTATCCAAAGCGACTTACAGTTCACTTATTACAGGGACAATCCCCCTGGAGCACATGGAGTAAAGTGTCTTGCTCAAGGACACACTGGTGGTGGGCTGGGATCGAACCAGCAACCTTTGATTTACCAGTTCAGTGGTTTAACCCACTAGACCCCCATCTCCACCATAAATTTGTACAATTAAAAACATATTCATTTATTTCAACATTTCTTAGTGTGTGCGTTGAGAGATTGATGGTGTTGTTTATTGTGTGTGTTAACAGGTTTGAGGCCTTCAGCACAGGGGTTGGCGGCTCTTCATTTGAAACACTGAGGTTCCAGGTCAACCATTTTCACTGTCATGATGGATGACAGAGTTTCCATCTAGTGCCAAGCTGTTCGGGTTTTGTTTAGTCAAAAGAGGATTTGTACGACATGTAAAAGTTTAAAAACCAAAACAAGCCACATATAAAGACTTATAACAAAAAACTGTCTTTTACCACTCAGCAACCTCAGTTAAATAATTCATAACTCTCAAGGACTTTGTTACAACAAGGCCCTCAGGTATGTATTGTTTAATTTACAGAAGATTTGATCTTTTAAAATCGATAGCAAATTCTACATTTGCCCAACTAAACAACCAACTTTGGTTTTTGTAAGGAAAATGTACATGTCAGTTTAAGATATCAGCATGATCAAGAAGGTGAAAATGGCAATTATGAGTCTGATAATAACAGCTGTAACATTGATGTGTTGTTAAACTGAAACAAAAGAAACACTCATGATCATCAGCAGAAGACTGACTGCTCTATTAACACTAACGGATGTGTTTTCATTGTAGGCTAATGTCACTAAAGAAACAACCTTTCAAGACAAACATCAAAATCCTCATTTTGATTCTTGGTAATAAAAAAAAAAAATTGTATCATCCTCGCCGTGCATCTTTGGGTTGTCAGGTGTGTAAAAGTACTTTTTATTTCTTGTAATTCGAAAATTAGAAGATTGAAAAGATATTAGAAAAAGATATTTCTATGGATCTTTAAATTGAAATGTGCCACAGTAATGATTCATATGAAGTGGGCATATCTGGAAGATTCAGTGTAAAATTTGATGATAAAAGATGAACATAAAAAACTATGAACATATTAAGGTCGTCCCTTTAGGAAAATGATCTATGATTTTAATACAAATATTATTCTTAGACCATAGTAAAAATCATGGTTAGTTGTTAAGGGTTTGCTTGAAGTGCAAAGTTATTCAGAGTTTATTATGATTTGTTTGCATTAAAGTAACTTGGTA
>CM017897.1:18800954-18970960 GCA_008369825.1 Triplophysa tibetana
TCCTACTAACAAGACACGTCACTGGAGAATGCGGGCATCGATCCCGCTGCCTCTCGCATGCTAAGCGAGCGCTCTACCATCTGAGCTAATTCCCCTACGAGCGACGCTGGCTGAGCTATGAATGGGCGAACACGCCTGGTCCGGTCGCGTTTGAAGCTCCATCAAATGTGATGTTTCCGGTTGAACACTGCTGAAAGTTTAAAAAGGAAGCCAAAGTAACATCTCATGTGTACCCGGATTTGTATCGGTGACCTCTTGATCTGCATTCAAATGCTCTACCACTGAGCTATACTTCCTCGTCAAGACCCATTTAAACAACCATGGTAAACAACTGTATATTCTACCAATACGCAGTAAAATGGCTCGGCCTATAAGTTTCCCACTGATGCTAGCTTTAACAGGCAAGAGCGGTACCATCTAATTCATAGGGGCACCTGAAAGGGGGCACCCGGATTTGAACCGGGGACCTCTTGAGTCTGCAGTCAAATGCTCTACCACTGAGCTACCCCCTTGTCGATTCTTTTTTTTAACCACAATCGAAGACAACTGTTTAATGTTCCAACACGTTCCGAAAAAGGAGCAGGTCCATTCACTTCGTGGTGTTTTCAGTGCACTGGTTACAGTGTTGATTGGATTCAAAGGTACTGACCAACACACATTGGAATCCACAAGTTACTTCGTGTTGCTGACTACTGTAGTCTGCAATCTACAATTTGACAAGCATCTGGACTCACAACGAGGTTCCACCGAGATTTGAACTCGGAACGCTGGATTCAAAGCCCAGAGTGCTAACCATTACACCATGGAACCCACGATTACAGAAAAAAGCTTGATTCAAATCACACATGTCGGTATACAAACTTGTGCAGCGAGTGAGCGGTTTGTGGTTACACCATGACAGACGAACGTTTCTTGATTCAAACGCACACGCCTGCATACCAACTTGTAAAGGGGCTGAGCAGTTTTTGGTTTGGCAACTGTGTTGATGAACTTGTCCAAAACAAGAATTATTGTCACTTCAGTAGACTGACCTCCCTGTCTTTAACGCAGATCTGCGAAGCTGCGGATTTAATTGTAGTCCGAGGCTCGTTGGTCTAGGGGTATGATTCTCGCTTAGGGTGCGAGAGGTCCCGGGTTCAAATCCCGGACGAGCCCTGCTCACTGATAATGTAGCTCTAGGGCGCTTCGAGTGCTTTCTGTTTGTGTTCATTGTGTCTTCAAAACAATGCACCATCTTGTTTTGAGAATGGGAGCCACGTTCACGCTTTCTGCACTTTGAAAGACATTTTTCCAGTTCCAAAACGTAGACCTTAGTCAGATTGTGAAGCTACCTGGAGGCATCGTACGGTGGCTACTAACAAGACACGTCACTGGAGAATGCGGGCATCGATCCCGCTACCTCTCGCATGCTAAGCGAGCGCTCTACCATCTGAGCTAATTCCCCTACGAGCGACGCTGGCTGAGCTATGACTGGCCGAACACGCCTGGTCCAGGTCGCGTTTGAAGCTCCATCAAATGTGATGTTTCCGGTTGAACACTGCTGAAAGTTTAAAAAGGAAGCCATAGTAACATCTCATGTGTACCCGGATTTGTATCGGTGACCTCTTGATCTGCATTCAAATGCTCTACCACTGAGCTATACTTCCTCGTCAAGACCCATTTAAACAACCATGGTAAACAACTGTATATTCTACCAATACGCAGTAAAATGGCTCGGCCTATAAGTTTCCCACTGATGCTAGCTTTAACAGGCAAGAGGGGTACCATCTAATTCATAGGGGCACCTGAAAGGGGGCACCCGGATTTGAACCGGGGACCTCTTGATCTGCAGTCAAATGCTCTACCCCCTTGTCAATTCTTTTTTTTAACCACAATCGAAGACAACTGTTTAATGTTCCAACACGTTCCGAAAAAGGAGCAGGTCCATTCACTTCGTGGTTTTTTCAGTGCACTGGTTACAGTGTTGATTGGATTCAAAGGTACTGACCAACACACATTGGAATCCACAAGTTACTTCGTGTTGCTGACTACTGTAGTCTGCAATCTACAATTTGACAAGCATCTGGACTCACAACGAGGTTCCACCGAGATTTGAACTCGGATCGCAGGATTCAAAGCCCAGAGTGCTAACCATTCCACCATGGAACCCACGATTACAGAAAAAAGCTGCTTTGTCTTTGTGTTCATTGTGTCTTCAAACAATGCACCATCTTGTTTTGAGAATGGGAGCCACGTTCACGCTTTCTGCACTTTGAAGACATTTTTCCAGTTCCAAAACGTAGACCTTAGTCAGATTGTGAAGCTACCTGGAGGCATCGTACGGTGGCTACTAACAAGACACGTCACTGGAGAATGCCGGCATCGATCCCGCTAACCTCTCGCTTGCGCTTGCTGCTTCTCGATGGTTGCGCCAAAGTAAGCCCAAAGTAAGCCCACATGAGCCAATCACGTTTGTCTCTGGGGCTTACTTTTAACCAATCACGTTTTTCTCTGGGCTTACTTTTGACCAATCGCGTTTGTCTCTGGAGTTTACTTTTGACCAATCGCGTTTGTCTCTGGGGCTTACTTTTGACCAATTGCGTTTGTCTTTTGGGCTTACTTTTGACCAATCGCGTTTATCGCCTTTGGCAAACTTTTGTCCGATCGCGTTTCTCTCCTCTGGCTAACTTGGACCAATCACGTTTCTCTCCTGTTCCTTACCTTTGACTCATCACTTGCCGCTGCGCTGTTATTGTCATCCCTGCAAAAGGTAAGACTATGCTTTACTTATTTAATTTAATAACTTTTCCCATTATTAATAAAGAAAAAAAACATGTCGCTACCGATCAGATAAGTTAAAATCATCCGCCGTCTGCTAATTAATCGTCTACAATGATGTGTGTCATTTTGTATGCAGTCATGTTTTCTGGCTATGAATGAACATAATGATAAAACAAATTGATGAGGTAAAAGTTTGTGAGGAGTTACAGTCTCATAAGAATAATAATAAGAAAAGTTTGGGAATAAAAAACATGCTGATTTTTTATTTGTGAAAGTTATCAAACGCATTGTTAATAAAAGAAAGCCTAGACTAAAAGTTTTAAATAGTGTAGAGTGGAATAAATGTAGACTGTGATAGACTGTATGTGCAAGTGTTTGAGAGTTGACATTATAAAGTAAACATCATCAGCAGAACATTCTTTCAATGTAAGTCTATGGGATTTCTGAGTTTTAGGAAAATCTGTAAGTCTGGTCCCTTAGAAACGACATAGCAACTCAAGTCACACCAGCCTGAAGATCTGTGTAAAATTAAATGATTCCTGGATAAATAAACGTTTAATAAAATAAGTAAAAAACTGTAATATGGTTTACGTGTAGCTTGTTAAATTATTGTTACACACTAAACATAAAATCTTTTTTAGGTTGGTAGAGCGGAGGACTGTAGGCATCTCACTGGTCATCTTTAGGTCGCTGGTTCAAATCCGGCTCTAAGGAAGCGTCTCTTTAAGCCTTGGAGACCTTCAAAGGCCATTGTTTTCAAAGTGCCAAGAAAAACAGCCAGAGAGCGTCAGCCTTGATATTTTTGGAGCCAGGGCGGTACGACAGGGTGAAGAGAAATCTGCCAAAAAATAGTGCCCAGCGCGCCTGCCGTGAATTCAACCTCTTGGCTGAACGGACATACTCCAAATTCTTGTGGTCCGTCCAGACCAAGAATGGTTGCGTAGCTCCTTCCTACTAACAAGACACGTCACTGGAGAATGCGGGCATCGATCCCGCTGCCTCTCGCATGCTAAGCGAGCGCTCTACCATCTGAGCTAATTCCCCTACGAGCGACGCTGGCTGAGCTATGAATGGGCGAACACGCCTGGTCCGGTCGCGTTTGAAGCTCCATCAAATGTGATGTTTCCGGTTGAACACTGCTGAAAGTTTAAAAAGGAAGCCAAAGTAACATCTCATGTGTACCCGGATTTGTATCGGTGACCTCTTGATCTGCATTCAAATGCTCTACCACTGAGCTATACTTCCTCGTCAAGACCCATTTAAACAACCATGGTAAACAACTGTTTATTCTACCAATACACAGTAAAATTGCTCGGCCTATAAGTTTCCCACTGATGCTAGCTTTAACAGGCAAGAGCGGTACCATCTAATTCATAGGGGCACCTGAAAGGGGGCACCCGGATTTGAACCGGGGACCTCTTGAGTTGCAGTCAAATGCTCTACCACTGAGCTATACCCCCTTGTCGATTCTTTTTTTTAACCACAATCGAAGACAACTGTTTAATGTTCCAACACGTTCCGAAAAAGGAGCAGGTCCATTCACTTCGTGGTGTTTTCAGTGCACTGGTTACAGTGTTGATTGGATTCAAAGGTACTGACCAACACACATTGGAATCCACAAGTTACTTCGTGTTGCTGACTACTGTAGTCTGCAATCTACAATTTGACAAGCATCTGGACTCACAACGAGGTTCCACCGAGATTTGAACTCGGAACGCTGGATTCAAAGCCCAGAGTGCTAACCATTACACCATGGAACCCACGATTACAGAAAAAAGCTTGATTCAAATCACCAATGTCAGTATACAAACTTGTGCAGCGAGTGAGCGGTTTGTGGTTACACCATGACAGACGAACGTTTCTTGATTCAAACGCACACGCCTGCATACCAACTTGTAAAGGGGCTGAGCAGTTTTTGGTTATGCAACTGTGTTGATGAACTTGTCCAAAACAAGAATTATTGTCACTTCAGTAGACTGACCTCCCTGTCTTTAACGCCGATCTGCGAAGCTGCGGATTTAATTGTAGTCCGAGGCTCGTTGGTCTAGGGGTTTGATTCTCGCTTAGGGTGCGAGAGGTCCCGGGTCAAATCCCGGACGAGCCCTGCTCACTGATAATGTAGCTCTAGGGCGCTTCGAGTGCTTTCTGTTTGTGTTCAATGTGTCTTCAAAACAATGCACCATCTTGTTTTGAGAATGGGAGCCACTTTCACGCTTTCTGCACTTTGAAAGACATTTTTCCAGTTCCAAAACGTAGACCTTAGTCAGATTGTGAAGCTACCTGGAGGCATCGTACGGTGGCTACTAACAAGACACGTCACTGGAGAATGCGGGCATCGATCCCGCTACCTCTCGCATGCTAAGCGAGCGCTCTACCATCTGAGCTAAGTCCCCTACGAACAACGCTGGCTGAGCTATGACTGGCCGAACACGCCTGGTCCAGTCGCGTTTGAAGCTCCATCAAATGTGATGTTTCCGGTTGAACACTGCTGAAAGTTTAAAAAGGAAGCCATAGTAACATCTCATGTGTACCCGGATTTGTATCGGTGACCTCTTGATCTGCATTCAAATGCTCTACCACTGAGCTATACTTCCTCGTCAAGACCCATTTAAACAACCATGGTAAACAACTGTTTATTCTACCAATACGCAGTAAAATGGCTCGGCCTATAAGTTTCCCACTGATGCTAGCTTTAACAGGCAAGAGGGGTACCATCTAATTCATAGGGGCACCTGAAAGGGGGCACCCGGATTTGAACCGGGGACCTCTTGATCTGCAGTCAAATGCTCTACCCCCTTGTCAATTCTTTTTTTTAACCACAATCGAAGACAACTGTTTAATGTTCCAACACGTTCCGAAAAAGGAGCAGGTCCATTCACTTCGTGGTTTTTTCAGTGCACTGGTTACAGTGTTGATTGGATTCAAAGGTACTGACCAACACACATTGGAATCCACAAGTTACTTCGTGTTGCTGACTACTGTAGTCTGCAATCTACAATTTGACAAGCATCTGGACTCACAACGAGGTTCCACCGAGATTTGAACTCGGATCGCAGGATTCAAAGCCCAGAGTGCTAACCATTCCACCATGGAACCCACGATTACAGAAAAAAGCTTGCTTTGTCTTTGTGTTCATTGTGTCTTCAAAACAATGCACCATCTTGTTTTGAGAATGGGAGCCACGTTCACGCTTTCTGCACTTTGAAAGACATTTTTCCAGTTCCAAAACGTAGACCTTAGTCAGATTGTGAAGCTACCTGGAGGCATCGTACGGTGGCTACTAACAAGACACGTCACTGGAGAATGCCGGCATCGATCCCGCTACCTCTCGCTTGCGCTTGCTGCTTCTCGATGGTTGCGCCAAAGTAAGCCCAAAGTAAGCCCACATGAGCCAATCACGTTTGTCTCTGGGGCTTACTTTTAACCAATCACGTTTTTCTCTGGGGCTTACTTTTGACCAATCGCGTTTGTCTCTGGAGTTTACTTTTGACCAATCGCGTTTGTCTCTGGGGCTTACTTTTGACCAATTGCGTTTGTCTTTTGGGCTTACTTTTGACCAATCGCGTTTATCGCCTTTGGCAAACTTTTGTCCGATCGCGTTTCTCTCCTCTGGCTAACTTGGACCAATCACGTTTCTCTCCTGTTCCTTACCTTTGACTCATCACTTGCCGCTGCGCTGTTATTGTCATCCCTGCAAAAGGTAAGACTATGCTTTACTTATTTAATTTAATAACTTTTCCCATTATTAATAAAGAAAAAAACATGTCGCTACCGATCAGATAAGTTAAAATCATCCGCCGTCTGCTAATTAATCGTCTACAATGATGTGTGTCATTTTGTATGCAGTCATGTTTTCTGGCTATGAATGAACATAATGATAAAACAAATTGATGAGGTAAAAGTTTGTGAGGAGTTACAGTCTCATAAGAATAATAATAAGAAAAGTTTGGGAATAAAAAACATGCTGATTTTTTATTTGTGAAAGTTATCAAACGCATTGTTAAATAAAAGAAAGCCTAGACTAAAAGTTTTAAATAGTGTAGAGTGGAATAAATGTAGACTGTGATAGACTGTATGTGCAAGTGTTTGAGAGTTGACATTATAAAGTAAACATCATCAGCAGAACATTCTTTCAATGTAAGTCTATGGGATTTCTGAGTTTTAGGAAAATCTGTAAGTCTGGTCCCTTAGAAACGACATAGCAACTCAAGTCACACCAGCCTGAAGATCTGTGTAAAATTAAATGATTCCTGGATAAATAAACGTTTAATAAAATAAGTAAAAAACTGTAATATGGTTTACGTGTAGCTTGTTAAATTATTGTTACACACTAAACATAAAATCTTTTTTAGGTTGGTAGAGCGGAGGACTGTAGGCATCTCACTGGTCATCTTTAGGTCGCTGGTTCAAATCCGGCTCTAAGGAAGCGTCTCTTTAAGCCTTGGAGACCTTCAAAGGCCATTGTTTTCAAAGTGCCAAGAAAAACAGCCAGAGAGCGTCAGCCTTGATATTTTTGGAGCCAGGGCGGTACGACAGGGTGAAGAGAAATCTGCCAAAAAATAGTGCCCAGCGCGCCTGCCGTGAATTCAACCTCTTGGCTGAACGGACATACTCCAAATTCTTGTGGTCCGTCCAGACCAAGAATGGTTGCGTAGCTCCTTCCAGTCAGTGGCGCCACTCCCCCAACGCTAGTCGAACCGCCAACAACTCTCTGTAACCGATATCGTAGTTCCGTTCGGCAGGGCTGAGGCGATGGGAGAAGAAAGCACAGGGGTGCACCTTCCCATCATGACTGGCACGTTGGGACAAGACTGCGCCTACCCCGACGTCGGACGCATCGACCTCGACAATGAACTGGCGATCCAGGTCTGGAAAACATAACAAAGGAGCAGAGATAAAACGGGACTTAAGTTTATCAAAGGCTACCTGAACAAGGGAATTCCAGGTGAACGGGATTTTAGTGGAGGTCAACGCAGTGAGCGGAGCGGCCACTTGACCGAAACCCCAAATGAAACGCCTGTAAAAGTTGGCGAATCCCAGGAACCGCTGCAACACCTTACGAGAGTCGGGAACGGGCCATGTGGCGACAGCCTTGACCTTAGCATCATCCGGTCCAATGCCCCGGGGAGAAATCACATGGCCAAGCAACGAAATCGTATCGGAGTGGAATTCGCACTTCTCCGCCTTGACAAATAATTGGTTCTCGAGAAGACGCCGGAGGACCTCTCGAACATGCATGGTGTGATCCTGGAGAGAGGGGGAAAAAATAAGAATATCGTCCAGGTACACGAATACAAAACGATTAATCGTGTCACCCAGCACGTCATTAATGAGGCCCTGGAAGACGGCAGGGGCATTGGTCAACCCAAACGTAAGAACCAAATACTCGTAGTGTCCCGATGGAGTGTTAAATGCCGTCTTCCACTCGTCCCCCTCACGGATACGAACCAGGCGATACGCGTTGCGAAGGTCTAGTTTAGTAAAGACCCGAGCTCCCTGTAAAAGTTCAAAGGCTGACGACATTAAAGGTAAGGGGAATTTATTCTTTACCGTAATCTAGTTCAAACCTTGATAATCAATACAAGGGCGTAGGGAGCCGTCCTTCTTCTGAACGAAGAAGAAACCCGCGCCGGCTGGTGAGGAGGATGGGCGAATTAGCCCGGCATTCAATGATACTCGTATATATTTTTCCATGAACTCTCCTTCAGGAACAGATAGGGAAAATAGCCGACCTCTGGGCAGAGAAGTGCCTGGAAGTAGGTCAATGGCACAGTCGTAGGGTCGGTGTGGGGGAAGAGACATGGCACGAGACATGCAGAACACGGTACGAAGATCATGATATTCCCCTGGGACCCCGGTGAGGTCGGCGGCATCCACCTGCAACACAGGAAACGCAGAAACAGGAGAGGGATTAGGACCAAGACAAGACACATGACAAGCAGGGCTCCATGCTAAGACAGAAGTGTTTACCCAATCAATGTGAGGATTATGCTGTGACAACCACGGATGCCCTAATACCAGTGAGGTTGTGGGGGAATCGAGGATGTACAGTTTAATCTTCTCACAATGATTTCCAGACAGAAAAAGACTTACGTGAGGAGTGGTGTGGGTGACTGTGAAAAGTGGCCCTCCTGTCAGTGTCACGGCTGAGACGGGTGGGTGGAGAGGAACGGAGGGAATTCCCCACTTTCGAGCAGTTGTAGCATGTATGAAGTTTAGCCCCGGAATCGATAAGCGCCTGTCCTACATGAATAGTATGACCGAAGGTGAGGCGATACAGCAGCAGGGTGCGAAGGGAAGGAGAGGATCTCTTGATGACGCCCACCCGGACTCTCCGTTCTACGGATGGGCATTGGCTTTTACCGGGCAGTGTGTAACAATGTGCCCCGTCTTTCCACAATAGAAACATTGAACCTCCACCAGTCTCTGTTGTTTCTGGGCGGGCGAGAGATGGAAACGGCCGATCTGCATGGGTTCCGGAGGTATCGGCGAACGGTGTATAGCACTGGTATCCCGGTTAGGATCCCGTCCGGCTTCCCCATCAGTCTCCTGGTTGGTATCACGACGTCGCCAAGCGGGTGGTGAAAGACGTCTTCGGCGGCGTGCATTGATTCGAAATTCGATCCTCAGACACATGCCGATGAGGTTCCTCTAGGTCTCTGGGCGGATCAAAAGTAGCAATCTCGTCGGCTATGGAAGGGTTGAGTCCATCAAGAAAACGCGCTCGAAGGGCTGCCGTGTTCCACTCGCATGCCGCCACCAGGGTCTTGAACCTGATAGCAAAATCAGTGATGCAGCTTCTCCCCTGGACGATCCAGGAGAGTTGTGCTGCCGCCTCATCGCCGCGCACGGAACTGTCAAACAACCTGGTCATTTCCGTGCGGAACTCAATGAACGAACGACAGCAGGGATCCTGGGACTCCCAGACCGCTACTCCCCACTGGCGAGCCTTTCCTGTGAGTAGTGTGAGGATGTAAGCGATCCGAACTTCCTCCGAATCGTACCGGCGAGGCTGAAGAGCGAAGACCAGGGCGCACTGAGAGAGGAATGCCCGACAGGAATTAGGATCCCCGTCGTAAAGCGGCGGGCTGTTATTGTGAGGTTCAGGCTCACTCGTGGTTGCGCGTGGTGATGGGTTTTGAATACCTCCTGAACGCATGCTGCCTCGCAGGAGATCGGCGACTTGGCGTTGTAATGCTGCCATCTGTCCCTGCAAGGAATCCACCTCCAGGGCGGCTGTGGCGAGAAGCCTGCTGTCCCAGCAGAATTCCCTGCTGCTGAAGCGCAGCTCGCAGCGGATCTTGCCCCACTGGGTCGAGAGCTTGGTCTGACCGTTCAGTCATGACCAAACAAGAGTGAGACCCAAATACGGGGTAGAATGTTTTATCAGAGGTGTAAAGTCAATAGTACGGACAATATCCAGCAGCTGGGTGCCTCCGCCCACGGTGGCAGCAATTCTGACCCAGGTGTCAGAAGGTCCGAAACAGAGGATAACTCTCTCCCAGTCAGGATGGCAGATGAGACCGAAGAGGTAGTCCTAGGCATCGGCAGTAGCTGGAGGTTAACACCTGGAGATGTCAGACACTGAAGGAGACGCCACAGGTTATAATCCTCGGAGAGCAACACGTGAAGAGTGGTGTGAATCCTGAGAACTCGTGACATACGTTTAGTGACTAGACAGACTAGACAAGATATCAAAAAATGACTTCATTAAGTGAGCCGCAGCTACAACTAGGGCAGTCTGAGCAGACAAGAAGTACGGTCAGACAAAGATCGAGTAACACTGAGGGAATAAATAGGAAGAACGTAACAAGGGGAAATGACTAGCAGGTGCGGGATAATTACGAGAGCTTGATGAGAGGATTGTCAACAGGAGTGTGAGTATGGAGTGGAAAATAACCCATGTAGGGGAATCCTGAGGAAACACTGGGCGGGGAGAATGACGCAGACACCGAGAACGTGGTCAGCGAGAAACTAACCCCGTGCTCGACAATAACAAAGACACCCACCTGCAGAGAAAATGCCCCAACCAGACCTAGATCATGACAACATGTCCTCCTCCTCAGTCTCATAATCTGAAGGTCGTGAGTTCGAGCCTCACACGGGGCAACGTGGTGGGAAATTATTTTGAACTGACAGACTGGCTCTTTTAAGGATACACATCTTGCCGGCACCCCAGGCTCCCGCGTAGGAGCGTTCACGAGTGTGTGGCTAGGATTGGGCGCTCTCACCGCCGTGGCCCAGGTTCGATTCCCGGTCAGGGAATGCGATTTTGGACGCCCTCTGGATGTTTTTCTTGGCACTTTGAAAACGATGGCCTTTGAAGGTCTCCAAGGCTTAAAGAGACGCTTCCTTCGAGCCGGATTCGAACCAGCGACCAAAGGATGACAAGTGAGATGCCTACAGTCCTCCGCTCTACCAACTGAGCTATCGAAGGCCGGGATATCTGCTATCGTCTGAGCTATTTTTGGACCTTGTCAGCTGGAGCCCTCGTGGCACAAAAGGAGCAGAGGGGCAACGAGCCAGCCAGGAGTCAAACCTAGAATCTTCTGATCCGTAGTCAAACGCGTTATCCATTGCGCCACTGGCCCTCCCTGACTGCATACAGGAAGAATGCAAATCTACAGCAGGCTAAGGGGCTGACAGAACTCACGCTCGCTGGAACAAACTTGTGCCTGGGAATCAATCCCTTCAGAGGATTACTAGCAACTTGAAGGCAGATGTGGGTTGAAACCCTTACACCAGGGTTCTCAAACTCAGTTCCTGGAGAGCCGCAGCTCTGCACAGTTTAGCTCCAACCCTAATCCAACACACCTGATTCAGCTAATCAACATCTTCAGGATTACTAGAAACTTCCAAGCAGGTGTGGTTTAGAGGTGGTTGGAGCTAAACTGTGCAGAGCTGCGGCCCTCCAGGAACTGTGTTTGAGATGCCTGCCTTACACTGTCTGACATAAATTAGCGCACGGCCGTTTCCATGTAAAGCCGAGCCTGGAGTCTCCAGCATTTGCTTGCTAATGTATGAATGAACATGACCGTAATTCGTGTTTATGGTTGTGCATTTCCTTTGTTGTGTGATGTTTACATATAGATTTGTGTGTTGTTTATTAGATTAGATTAGATTAGATTCAACTTTATTGTCATTACACATATACAAGTACAGTGTAACGAAATGTAGTTTAGGTCTAACCAGAAGTGCAATTAGCAAGTGCAGATATACAGTGTGAATAAATACAGAATACAATTTTAGGAAAATAATTTACGATGGGCATGTACTATGAAAATATGACAATCGGTATGTACTATGAACAATATATACAGAAGGCTATATACTGTGAACATTAATGTACAGGAGGTTATGAACAGATAACAATATAGACTATACAATAGTGCAAGTGACTTGAGTGTGCATTAGTTACAGACATTGGCTATTAAAGTTAAAGTGCAGTAGATGAGTTAATGTGGTTATTAAAGGTACGGTGCAACACATGAGTAGATGCAGTTATACAGTTACAGTGCAGTAGATGAGTTAGTGCAGTTATTGAAGCTATAGTGCAATAGATGAGTAGATGCAGTTAGTTATGCGATAGATGCAATTATGCAATAGATGAGTTACAGTGCAGTAGGTGAGTTAGTGCAGTTATTGAAGTTACAGTGCAGTAGATGAGTTAATGCAGTTATTAAGGTTACAGTGCAGTAGATGAGTTAATGCAGTTATTAAGGTTACAGTGCAGTAGATGAGTTAAAGCAGTTATGAGAGTAGTCCATTAGTGCAAATGAGCATTCAGTGTAATATTCCTGGTGTGTAAGTGAGCAGTATGGAGTGCAAATGATGGTGTGTGTGTGTAAACAGTCCGGTAGAGCAGATACATGAAGTACTGGTGTGTACAGTTCAGTCATGCATGGCAGCCCTGTGGTGCAATGTAAACATTTAAATAGCAGCATTAAGTTAAAGTTATGAGAGGTAGTGAAATCAGTGGGGAGCAGAGTTCAATAATGAAACAGCTCTGGGAAAAAAGCTGTTTCCTAGTCTGCTGGTTCTTGTCCGGAGGCACCTGAAGCGCCTACCGGAAGGCAGGAGAGTAAACAGTCTATGAGCGGGGTGAGAGGAGTCCTTGAGAATGCTGCGAGCTCGACGCAGACAGCGTTTCATCTGGATGTCCTCAATGGAAGGGAGTGTAGTTCCTGTGATGCGCTGGGCTGTTTTCACCACCCGCTGCAGTGCCTTGCGCTCAGCAACAGAACAGTTCCCATACCAGACTGTGACACAGTTGGTCAGGATGCTCTCTATCGTGCAGCGATAGAAGTTCACCAGGATTGTTGAAGACAGTTGGTTCTTCTTCAGTGTCCTCAGAAAGAAGAGACGCTGGTGAGCCTTCTTGACCAGGCATGAGGTGTTGGTGGTCCAGGACAGGTCCTCCGAAATGTGGGTCCCCAGGAACTTAAAACTGGAAACACGTTCAACAGCCGTCCCGTTAATGTGGATGGGGTCGTGTGTGCCTCCTTTCGCCTTCCTGAAGTCCACGATGATCTCCTTTGTCTTGGAGGTGTTAAGGAGCAGGTTGTTTTTTGAGCACCATGTGGCCAGGTGCCGTACCTCCTCCCTGTAAGCAGTCTCATCGTTGTTGCTGATGAGACCAATCACTGTTGTATTGTCTGCGAACTTGATGAAGGAGTTAGATCCATTCACAGGCCTGCAGTTGAGTGTGAAAAGGGAGTAGAGAAAGGGGCTCATTACGCAGCCCTGTGGTACACCAGTGTTGAGGGTGGTTGTGGTGGAGCAGATGTTGCCTAACCTAACAAGCTGAGGCCTGTTCGTCAGGAAATCCATAATCCAGTTGCAGGTTGAATTGTTAATACCTAGGTTTCCAAGTTTGATGATTAGCTTGGAAGGGATTGCGGTATTGAATGCAGAGCTGAAGTCTACAAACAGCATGCGTGCATAAGTGTCCTTATTGTCCAGATGTGTGAGCACGGAGTGCAGCGCCATGGACACTGCATCATCTGTGCTCCTATTGCTACGGTAGGCAAATTGGTATGGGTCCAGTGTGGATGGTAAAGAGTCTTTTAGGTGTGACAGGACCAGCCGCTCAAAGCACTTCATAACAATGGGTGTGAGTGCTACAGGGCGGTAGTCGTTCAGGCATGTCGGGCTGGAATGTTTTGGAATGGGCACAATGGAGGTGGATTTAAAACATGCTGGAACCACTGCTTGGGCGAGGGACAGGTTGAAGATGTCCGTGAAGACCCCAGCGAGCTGCTCCGCACATGCCCTGAGTACGCGACCAGGGATGCCATCAGGGCCAGCAGCCTTGCGCACGTTTGTCCGGCTTAGTGCAGTGAAAACATCTGTGGAATTTACTGTGATGATTGGGTGGTCGGTGGAAGGTGTGAGCCTGGTGGCGGGTTCCTTATTGTCTCTCTCAAAGCGTGCATAAAAGTCATTAAGCTTGTTCAGAAAGGCAGCGTCTGTGGCTATGGGGATGGAGTGGTTGGGTTTATAGTCACTAATGGCCTGGATGCCCTGCCACATGCGTCGAGGGTCAGAATTGGTAAAATGCTCCTCTAGCTTCAACTTGTAGCAGTGCTTTGCCTTTTTGATGCCCTTCTTCAGATTTGCCCTGGAAGTACTATAGGCCTGTGGTTCACCTGATCTGAAGGCGGTGTTGCGTGCTTTCAACAGCAGGCGCACTTCCTTGTTCATCCATGGCTTCTGATTAGGGTATATGGTGATCTGCTTTTGAGTTGTGACACTATCAATGGTGGTATTGATGTAGTCCAATACAGAGGAGGTGTAGCTGTCTATGTCCGTGTGAGAGCCACTGGTTGCCTGAGAAGCAAACATACTCCAGTCTGTGTGTAGAAACCTTTCCTGGAGTGTGAAGTCTGCCCCCGCAGGCCACACCTTGATGGTCTTCACTGATGGCTTCACACGATTGATGAGAGGTGAATACTTGGGGGTGAGGAACAAAGAAAGGTGATCAGATTGACCCAGGTGGGGGAGGGGGGTTGCGGTGTAAGCTTCAGCCATGTTTGTATAGAAATGATCTAAAGTTTTGTTTCCTCTTGTGTGGCAGGAAACATGCTGATGAAATTTAGGGAGCACTGTCTTTAAGTTAGAGTGATTAAAATCTCCCGCAACAATAAATGCAGCCTCCGGGTGAGCAGTCTGTTGTTTTCTGATGGCTGCATGAAGTTCTTTCATAGCAAGCTTGGCATCAGCATCCGGTGGAATATAAGCTGTCGTTATAATGGTGGAAGTGAATTCCCGTGGCAAATAAAACGGTCTACATTTAACCATGAGAAACTCAAGGTTAGCCGAGCAGTGTCTCCCGACAATAACAGAGTTCGTGCACCAAGCTTTATTGACATAAATGCACACTCCACCTCCTCTTGTCTTACCGGATTCCTCTGCCATTCTATCCGCGCGGTGTGTGTTGTAGCCCGCTAACTCAATAGCGTTGTCCGGTATGCCGCTGTGTAGCCACGTTTCCGTGAAGATTATGACATTGCAGTTCAAAAGTTTTTTGTTGTTGATGATGCGGAGTCGAATCTCATCCATTTTGTTCACTATTGATCGTACATTAGCAAGGAAAATGCTGGGTAAAGAGAGCCGGTGTGGTGTTAGCTGTAGCTTAGCTCTTAGCCCTCCGCGTTTTTCCCGTCTTTGTTTACGATCTCGACGCCGCCGGCGGGCACTTCCGCCCGGCCGTGTGGGGTGCGTAGCATCGAGTGTTTTGGCGATCTCAGGGACGAGTTGAATGTTGCTGATATAACTTCCGGGAATGCGCAAACCGATATCCAAAAGCTCATGCCGGGTGTACGTTGTGAATGCACAACTGTTCTTAACGAACAGGCCCGAGATGAACAAGAAAAACACTATAAAATTGCTAAAACTGGAGAGACGCTGAGCCTCGCGATGTTCACGCGCCGCCATCTTGGTCTTAAGGACGTTTACCGGATTTTTTTGCACATCTTGCCCTCTAGTTAAGTGTCGCTGGTTACTTACAATCTTAAATATAAACATAATTCGTATTTTCAGTTGATTATAAATCACATATTTTTTGTGGTAACAGTGTAGTAACCTTTTTTTTTTTTTTACCACAGTATCAATGCTTTAACTATGTTTTTTAAAGCCATAGTTCGCTTTTGGTAACTATGGTTTTACTACAGTAACACTGTTTTTTTCCCGTTTTAACTGAAATAAAACCATGGTTAATTTCCGTAAGGGACATCATTGGTTGGAAGTGTTTTATGTATATGAATAGAGTTTTTTTTCTGAAATGTAAAATATTGGAGTGCTTATTAGAAAACAAAGTATACAATTGTCCGTTTCATCACAACATTGTTTGTACTGCATGTGTGAACACCAATCTGATTTTCATCTTTTTCATTCCAATGTAAATTTTAACATATTAAAAACTCCCATTCTTGTCTCGCAGGTCATCATGCAGAAAAGGGTTTTAATTTTTCCTGGAAGGGTAACGGTTGCGTTTCGTGAGGGAACGCTGGGATATCTCCTGCAGGATCCAACTGACCAGGCGAGAACAATAAAAAACAACCCATCTTTGCAGGACAAGTCGGCACCAATTAAGCTGGAGCTTGTGAGACAAAATGCTCTGAATGTGGTCCGTCAAAGAGGAGGTGATGCATCAGACCAAAAATAAGTTTTTGGTGAGTATGTCCTGCAGTTTGGGAAATACAAGGGGAAGATCTTCTGGTGGCTCCTTGAAAATGATGTGGGGTACACCATCTATCTGATGAAGAACCTTCAGCAAGAAGAGGCTGCAGGAGTCACAATGACCGAGGGGCAAAGCAAGAGCAGCCTGGTCTCTTTTATGAAATACACCCACAGCTTTGAGGAAATTCTGTCTCTTGTACACTACACGCCCAAAACTCCATCTGCACCAGCAGCATCACCAGACGACAATCAGCTGGTTGGTTTCGGAGCTCGTGCCAAGAGTACATGGAAGGAGATTTGGGACGGCAGAGCTGATGGTTACGCTTCCTTTGTAATGGGGGCTAAGTGTGTCCGAGGGACACGGATGCATAAACTACAACAATACCTGCTGAAGCAGCAGCAGTCTGCCCGTCCGCATGTGCCTGCCACATCTGAGCCCACAGGTCATTTGTTATTTTCCCTCATTTGCCCTTCAGAAGAGAATCTTAACAGTTATGTCAATAAGTATAAACATACTTTTCATGTACCTTATTCTTTGTAAAGCACAGCTCCATGTGAAAAAATCCAAGTGCAGCGTAAAAGCAACCTTTAACTCTTGTTTGTCAACCATACAGAGATGGATGAAGACGCTGAGCTGGACACTGCAATGCTGAACATCACCCCCTCTAAGCTACTGGTGCACTGTAAGTGTTTTTTTTCTTAAATGACAGCTTGTATTAAATTAGTTGATATATTTAATAAATGTTCCCTATTTTTTACATTTGTTAGCGCCAGCATCATCTGCGTCCTCAGCTGCTGAAGTTAAACACTCCACAGAAACAACGACAGGTTTTTAAACACTTTAGGGTCAGCAGTTTTGTGTTGATGAATTATGAAATTAAATGTTCTCCAAAACAGAATATGAATTTTTTTGTCTAAATGTGCAGTGTGTTGGCCGTGTGTCACTAACAAATCTGTGTGCTGTTGGGATTATACTAACTGTTCAAGGGGCAATGAATTGATTCCCCCACCACGATGAACTGATAAACCCCCATTCTGGGTAAGTGCTCACTTTTACTGTAAACTTATAAATATTTCAGTTTATTAATACATGAAGACGTGCACGTTCGTGACATTATTTGAGAATGGATAATGCATAATGCATCATTTCATTCATTCTATTAAAGTAAGGAGATCTCTTAAGACTATTGATAGTATTAACAAGATTTTATGTCTTGCAGAACCATCTACTGTCCTTTCGTAACCACTGATGGTCACTAGAAAGGAACTGCGTCTGTCTCCTGTGGATGGTAAACACATTTTATTTCCGCCTCTCTGATTATATAATTGTCTTCTTTATAACTTTGAATTGAATTTTTTTCTGACTTCCTTTTTAAAGCACCAGCTGTGCCAGCTCTGAAAACACCAGTGTCCCTTCCTAAAGAGCTGATGTTTCTTGTGCAGGAACCATCAGCTTTCACACAATCAAAAAAAGGTGTTTCAGCGACAGGTGTGTCTTAATGTCAAGTTTATGGATACATTGAATATTAGATTATAAATGCATGTTTTTAAAACTATCACCTCTTTTACAATGTGTCTCTCTTCATCAGAGGGCAGTATCTCTCGAGCGTGCAGGACACTCTCTTTTGAGGAATCTAACAAAGATGGTAAGAACGGTTTGCATTAGATAAATGCGTTGAATCATTTCTATGTTTGGAATTGTGAATTTATAGAGACCTCGTCTCATGTCTCAAACTGTTTTTTTGGGGGTTTTACTTTGTTTAGAACAGCTTTAATTATTTTATTTGTGCTTTCAGAACCATGTTCCTCTGCTCCTCTTCCTTCAGTGTGCGTTCCACCACCTATGCGACCGACAGCGCAAAGTAAAATAGTATTCTGTGGATATAAAAGTGATTACCATATTTAATATCTGTGGCAATACTTTATTATATTCTTCTTATTTTCAAACATCCAGGCACACCAACCCTTCCTAGAGTTCCTGCTCCACAGCTTCCTGGATACGATAATGACACGCGTCAGTGGATGTGTTCTCATCAACAGAGGATCTGGATGAAGACTGAGCTGGAATCCATGGGTCTGTGGCCAGGCTCTCCTCCTGTGAGCAACCCCATGAAGACTGTGTCACTGTGGCGTTTACCTCCTCAACCTGAGCTGATAGACACAGTCTCTGATCTGCCGTCAGCCAAATATTTTCAGCCTCATCCTTTTTTTGTTTGGAAACCTGAAAATGACACCTTGATGGCTAGACTGAAGAGTAACTATGCTCTGCCATAGATTGAGGGATGTAGCAAAGCACAGGTCACGTGTGCAGGAGTTGGTAGACCTTGTGTGATCGTGGGCATCACAGGTCAGTACTACCTCTTCTCATCTCGGCTGTGCTGCAAAGTCTGCAAGAAAAGGTGGTATGCAGACAACCCACAGTGGCTGGAAAAGCTCCCCAGAAGGTTTACAAATGTACTGCCAGCAATTCTTACTTACAAGAAGGCCATCAGTAAATCTGTGATGGATGAGCTGCGGCGTACCCGAAAATCATCCTCGGACATTGCCAACCAGGTGATTGAAATGATGCACCTGAAATTTGAACGTGCCGACTTTACCTACCTCCTCAGTTGCCAGAATGTCCTGGATTCTGAGGCTGGAAATTATGGACAGAGAACCATCACAGGATTCCTAAGAAATGAGACCAAACCTGCTCCCTTTGGCGAGTATGATGATCCTGATGGATGGAATGGAATCTCTGTGTCTGCACACTATCTCACTGACTGCCTCCTTTATGAGTACCAGCGACAACATGTAGCTATTAGAAAGCTCCTGCAGGGCACCTTTGGGCAGGCTTTACGTTCTGACCACACCCGGAAAGTGGCAAGGAAAGTTACATTTACCTCTGGCACGATGTCATCTTACGCCACCATGAATGAAAACTGGATGATCCTTTCGTGGGTGATGGTGAAGTCTGAGACGGAAAGGTCGTTGGAACCCATGTATCAGGCCCTAGCAAACCGGTACAACATTGCAGGAATGGAAAAGGCAAAGTACCATTGGGTGGACAGGTGAGTCATTTGAATCATGCAATCGTTTGCCTGCATTTCTTTAAACATACAATCGCAGTTCACCATCTGTGCACATTCTTTTCACTCATAAACTGTTGTTTAGACCGATTAATACTGTAGTTCGAATATGTAATTATACTACAATTAAATTTAATTATACTATAATTAAAAATATATATATTTCTGTTTCAGGGATTGCTGTGCAGCGTTCAGAGTGCCGGATCTGCAGTCAGGAGAACATCTCAACTGGTATGCCTGGAGAACTGCTGAGGCTGCTATTGCCGAGGCCACTTCTGGTGAGCTGCAAAATGCATGTGCATCAAGATCTCGCTTCAATCAGCACATCAATGTCAAGCTTGACCTGTTTCATTGCATGAGACGCTTTCACCGGGAGTGTGTTTCCGAGCATCATGCTTTATACACAGTGTTGTACCTGAACGCGTTCATTGAACGATAGTTCATGAACTCGTTCATATTTTGGGCGAACGTGAACTGAACGTGCTGTATTACTGCCTGATGAACGTTACTGTGAACTCGTTCATTCTGGTGTATGTGAACGCATGCTCTCTCAGGTTAACTTCGTTCAATAGGGTGCCAGATTTCTATAGAGCCTTCCAGGCGAAATCCCGTCTAAAACACACCGTAAACGGGTCTTAATATGTAGCGGAAAAACACCCAATCTGGCAACACCAGCCACCAGCAGAGTCGCACCGCGTCATCAAAACCAAAAAAAAGGCATGGAGGCGACAGCAGCATGTTGCAAGGAGTATGAATTTTGCACTTTCGAGTTGAACCTTAATTTCCTACCTCAGCCTGGTTCCTACCTCAGTTTGTGTTAGTAGAATGGATGTGAGGGTTTTACTATTCATGTAACTTGTTTGTTGAACCTGCCTGGTATATTTTTCCAGGATTCCAATATTCTGTTTTAGCATGTGGACAATGGAAAATTATTAAAATTGAAAAATGTTTGCACCGTAATGATTACTGTCCTGTTTTTCTTTTAATAATTCCTCATTAAAAAAGACCATTCAAGCAGCACGTTTTTCCTCATGTTTTTGAGAATGTACTTCTATTTCTAATTTATTTTTATTTTGCTCTTATTCTTTTTATATATACACTCAATTTTATTGCTGTTTTATTGTTTTAAATAATTTGCATTTTAAAGATACGTTTTATTCTTTCTGTCAATCATTTTATGTAAAGCACTTTGAATTGCACTTGTGTATGAAATGTGCTATATAAATAAACTTGCCTTGCCTTGCCTTGCCTACTGTAGGGTTGAAAGCTGCAGCTGCTACTAGTGTGGAGTGAATGGACAGCAACAAAGCATTAAAGCATTAAAGCAACAATGGGGAAATGCTGTCCCCTCAATGATAATGTAAACCCTGGTTGGATAAGGATTCAAAATTGGATATGAAGATGAAATCTGACGCATAGCTTCATTGTTAAAACTGATAAAATAATTGCTGTCTGTGATTCTACTGTATATGGAATGTGGCAATAATTTTGGAAAATAATAGCTCGCATCAACATATGGAAAAAAAGAACTATGAACTAGTTCATTTTTGGAACTTAGTGAACTTAGTTCAAAATTTTGAAGTTTGAACTATGAACGGAACTAGTTCATTTTAAAATTTGTGAATTGAACTTTGAACTAGTTCATGTAGAATGTGAACTTTCCCAACACTGTTTATACAGCTCCTTCACCCAGTTCCTGTCTGCTGCTTTCTGTGTGGTTGATCAAGAAGACCTGATGAAGCTCAAGAATGCCTATGCGTTTTGTGGTATTCAGCCAGCCAACCCCACCAAGCAGCACATTCGGGAGCACTGCAGAACAAAGATTCCTGCTCCTCAAGAACTTCTCAAAAGGATTGAGGGGGTCATGCAGCACTTCCATTTGGCAGCTGATCCAAATTGTGTTCACCTCTACCATCCCTCTATGCTGAAGACATGGCGCATTCAGCGTGTCCATATTTTGAGGGGATGTCTGAGTGATCCTGAAGTAGCAGGTGAGATCCTGTATAGGCATGGTGGGACACTGCAGCTTAATCACGTCCAGGGTGAGGGAGCTAAAGTTGATGTCTGGGTACCAATAAGAGGCACATAACAGCAGGAGGGCTTTCACTTCCACCAGGCTCAGTGGGTCACCAGCACACGTGTTTCCTCTGAGTTGTTTCAAGCCCAGGGGATGATCGGAGTGGCACGTTGGAACTTATAGCGCCTGGTGGACCTGAAATCACCAGGTGTTCGGCTTCCTGGTGTATTTGATCCATCCCTGATTGCAGATCTCAATACTGCGTCTGAAAGGGTGTTCGGAATGCCCAAGTATCCTGCCCTTCTAGTGTCCAGCAAGGATTCTGGGGAGAGGTTTGGGCTAGACTATGTGAAGCCTGTATGTCGCCCTGTTGTGCTAGATTGGGAAAAGCACAAGAGCAAAACTGATCTGCCTTTAGATCCTCCCGAGCAAAGCATCTGACCTTGATCCGCAGCCAGAGTCAGGTAAACCTTTTTTAAAAGAATATATAGGACGTTATCATACACTCAATGTCTTTAAAGTGACTCTATTAATGCTGTTTTGTTCCTCTAGGATCCATTACCTCTTTGCCTGCCCCCTTGCTGTCCTCATGCCATGGTGCTGATGTGGATCTTCAGCCTAACCCAGGTAAACATTTTACATATGAACAGTGTCATGCTTAAAATGCCCTTTTTCTTTACACATAAAACTAAATACTTGGTAAAAATACACCTTGATGAAAAAAAGGATTTCTGCTGCTGCTGTTGTAGAATCTGCTGATACCCTGCCTGTGTCATCGTTTTACCGTGCCTGCATAGAGCCTCAGTCAGAGCCAGGTAAATATAAAAAAATAACAATTTAATTTAACAAATGGTATGAGAGCACAAATATTGATTGCCTGATTTTCTGTGCTATAGGAACAACACATGTACCGCCTCTGCCTATGGTGGCCTCACCTGCAAGCGCTCGTACTGGACCTGTGAAGACTGGTGGAAGGGTGTTTGTGCACAAACGGTGGACAACGCCAATTAAGGAGGCAATTGACAACCTGCTTACTGAACATCATGGGAAGAAGGATCTGCTTAAACTTGTGGATCAGGAGTATGCAGCAATGGTCCATAACTCCAGTACTGATCCAAACAGCATGCTCCATCCTACTACAAAACTGCACATAGCTCAGTATGTCAAGCACTTGGCCAAATTGCTAAACACCAGTTCTTTGTTAAATACTTCTCCTGAAAAACTTCTTCAGACACAGCGACTGTGGCACTCTCTGACAGAGGGGAGCGAGACTACTAGTGTGCCAGTGGTTACAATTAATCCTGCAGTTATAAACCCACCAGCACTTGCTCTGACCACACCACTTTCACACGCAACCATTGAGAGGATCGTTGAGGGTATTATGGAGAAGCATCAACAGCAACAAATACAGCAACAACAACAACAACCAGAAAAAAACAGGAAACAGATGAAGACTTGTGCTGCCTGCAGACAGCCCAAGTCTCACTATGAAAGTGATGGCTCCTCTATCCATTTTTTTTTACCAGCAAGGACCTGTTAGGTACTTCTACTGTTCCTCCAAGGTTTTTAAGGCTTATAGTGGTGAAGGGCTGACAAATCCCATAATGCCTTTTAAAGATTTTATGGAAACAGAGTTCTTCCAGAGGGAACTGGATGACACAAAAAAAAGGGTGGAAGAGAAGGGACAGCAAAAACGAAAAATGCCTGAATCTCCGCATGTAGGTCGCCTGTGTAGGTTTTGTAAAATGGAACTCAAACAAGGTCCAAACAGTCCACACATACATACGGGCTTTCCTGGAATTGCTGGGAAATATGTTTATTGTCCTGCTAAAGTATATTGCATATACAGAGAGCAGGGTATGGAGAAAGAGATGACCTGGAAAGACTTTCAAAAGTCTACATTTTACAATATGGAAAGACAGAGATGGGTTTCTGGAAAAAGTTAATGAGAATTTTCCAAGTGTAAATATCTTTTGCTTGTTTGTTTTGCCTTTTAAAATGTTGAGAAAACAATAAAAAATTATCTAAAAAAGCACTTATCTTGTACTCTGTTCTTTATATTTCTATATATACAAATACATGGCAAATATTTTCAACATGACGTAAAATATATTTGATTTACAAATGTAATAGCACTACAAAGGTAAGAGACATATGTATTGTAATTGGAGTTTAAATAAAAAAATACTCTAGATGAATGTATTCACATTTGGTGCTGTTAAAAATATTATTTTATGTACTTTTGACCAAAAATCCTACAGGGTAATAACATATAGTGATGAAAACAATATAAAATAATTTCAACACTGACATTAAGAATATTTTGTTATGAAAATAAACATTTACATTTCAAATAACCTTTTAATTGTTACGAATTAATGTTCATAAGAATAGAGTTTTCAAACAATTATTGTGGTTAAAGATATGATAAATAAAATACCATCAATGAATATATTCTGTCAACATTTTCATTGAACCCAATTTCAATTTAAATCCTTTTAATACTAATACTTTGTCAATATTCCAACATTTTAAAAGGTTGCTTAAATGTCATAAAAAACTCATAAATGTTTGTAAAAGAAAGTTTCAGAGTTGCATCGAGTGGGATTCGAACCTCCGTGCAAGCGAACATAAAAAAAGATGTGAAAAAATCTGATTGGCTGTGAAATCACTCAAGGAACTGGGACAACAGGAGAAGAGCTTCAATCTGATTGGCTGTCAGTGGATACCAACGAGGAATTGACGTCTGTTGCACATTCCCAACGTAGGACGCCAACTGGCTGCAAGCGCTAATTTTCGCTCCTGTTTGGCTATTCCTTTACAGAAAAAAGAGAAAGAGGAAGGGAAAGGACTGTAACAATCTGCTGATCAATTCAACTGTTTTAGATCATCTCACAACAAACAGAACCCATACAAAAACGTTTCTCCTTCAAGTGGTTGAAGTTTTTAGCAGCGGAAGTTGTTTTATTGTAAGTATGAACTAGACCAGTTTTAGTGCGATACAATTTGTTTGCACTGAGGCACCACACGTATCTTCAGGCTGGAGAAACAAAGGGTGACCTCACTGTTGGATGGAATGGCTAACTGGGTTTTGTAGTGGGAAGCTGAGATTTAAGGCTTCAGACAGGACGATTCTAATCACAAAGGCAAAGCCGACGTAAAGGTGTGGATAGACTCGTCAGAGTCATGTGTACCAGGAGACTGGAGGTATCGGGTTAAAGTTTTTCCTTTACACGCCTGCTGATCGTGGCGTGGTCTTACAGCACTGTGTTCAGTAGATTTGGAAATCCATCAAGCCAGCTTCCATTGTATGCGTTGGTGGTATAGTGGTGAGCATAGCTTCCTTCCGAGCAGTTGACCTGGGTTCGATTCCCGGCCAACGCATACTGGAGAGACAGATAGAGCGAGTGCTGTGGAATGCATCTCTTTAAGGGTTTGAATGTGCCTGTCAAACCGCAACTGCTGAATCAAGGCTTCTCGTGTATTTTAATTGGTGGCTTTGTTGTTATTTGCGCTGCTAGGTCATTCATTGTGCAGTATGAAGTGAATAAGACTCTATCTTAAGGAAAAAACAAGGTAGCACGTCAGACTCCACCCCACGAAACAACGCCACCGTAGGCTTCTGTGAAGCACTGCATTCTTGTGTTGGCTTTCTTATGCTCTTCCAAATTTCAATGTTCTGGGAAGCGTTCACCAGAGATCACCCTCTTTAAACATGATGGTGTTACGTGGTGAGTCCTCTGGTTCAACTGTTTGTGGATATAGCTCGAGTTTTTCTTCATCTACGCATAAATCTTTCGCCTTTTACTAAAGATTTCCGTGGAGGGAAACCATTGCGAGTTTGCTCTCTTCCGTGGCGGGGCATTTACAGTTTTTCTCCATTGGTTTGGCTCATTTCTTGAAACAGAAATTACATTCTCAAAATTCTAAGATCATTTGGCAAAACAGTCTTACAGTTCAGCACAACACTATTCATCACTTGCAAAAGCTAATATCTCTCCCAGAACTGTTCAGTCATGCTTCAAAACTAAATTCCTTTCCCATACAAAGAGTCAGTGCCACGAAAATGACAAAGATCCTTCTCATTTGCTTTGGCTCATTTCTTGAAACAGACCGGACGTTCTGAACACTCTTGGTGCTTTTGCCAAAATAACGTGGAGGGTTCGGCCCACAGCATGGTTCACCTGCAAAAGCTCATACAACTCCCAAAACAGTTCTCTCATGTGTCAAAACTAAATTTCCTTCTCATTTAAACAGTCAGTTCCCCCAAAATGCTTCATCCCTTTGACATTGTTTAAGCACTGCAAGTCAAAATATTTAGATGTTTTGTCACTATGGCAGAGGACCATTTAAACATCCCTCATGTCCACCTTTCAGTCTTGGCCCATTCCTTCATTGACAATGGTTACTGTACTGTTTTTTGTCCAGCTAACAGAATACAATTGTGTATAAAACTGTAAAAAAGAAATAGGATTTTAGGGTAAGAGTAGCCTCCAAGGTTCAACATCACACATTGCACTCATACTGCCAAGGAAATTTTAATCATTATCATTCACACACATAAAGTAATGTCAATACATAAGTGTAAAAATAAAATGTATACAGCATAATATACTGTAATATAAACACACAAATAAAAAACAATTCAAACTTTATGCAGCCTACAGTGCTGTAAATAAAGCTGGAGTTTCACAACTAACAGTTCTTCACTGGTCGCTGTCCTCACCCTCCCTCTCCTGGCCACCATCCTCACCCTCCTGTCCATCCACACGCTGCTGTCTGTCTGGCCACAGATTCTCGTCCACATCACAGCGTATATTCTCTCTTGCGATGCAACGAGGGAAGAAACGGCGTGCATGTCGCAACCATCCCCTACATTGATCTCCTGTAATATCCTCACAAGCAGCGTCCATTGCATGGAGCAGTAACCTCTGATCTTGAGCCCGATGCTCATACACTCTCCACCTCCAAGCGGAAAAAAAAAACTCCTCAATAGCATTGAGGAAAGGAGAGTAAGGTGGTAGGAACACCATGACCATCCTTGGATGAGTAGTGAACCAGGCCCTGATGAGCGGGCCACGGTGGAAATTCACATTGTCCCATACAATGACATATTGAGGCAGGTGAGGCCCTACGAGACCTCTCTCATTTTCAGGGATCAAATCAATATGAAGGCGGTCCAAGAAGACGAGGAGCTTCTGTGTATTGTATGGGCCAAGACTGGAGATGTGAGTGGCCACACCATTCTCAGATATGGCAGCACACATAGTTATATTGCCCCCTCGCTGGCCTGGGACATCCACCGTGGCCCGGTGGCCAATAATATTACGGCCACGTCTTCGGCCCTTGGCCAGGTTGAAGCCAGCTTCATCCACAAACACGAGGGTGTGTTGGGTCTCCATTCCTTCAAATGCCATTATTCTCTACAATAGAGAAGAAAAGAAACATCAAATCGGTCATACAAAAGAGTCATACAGTACAGTTACAGACAATTACATAGGCACTAATTGCAGCTCTTTGACCCTTTTCTTATTGTATGTTATTTTCTTCAAAATCAGGAAAAGAATCATAATTTCATCATACAGTAAGCTGCAGTTTTTAGGTGAATTGTGTAAGTCAGATAAATCAAATACTTTCATACCTGGATACAAAAATCAGGTGAAGTGGGTACTGAAGCAAAACAAGTTTGGAACCACTGCTTAATTGTAAAAAGGTTATAATGATGGACAACCAGTAACTGACTTACATGTACATACTGGTACCGCAGCTCTTTCACTCTATCAGAGTTCCTCTCAAATGGTACCCTGTAAATTTGCTTCATTGTCATCTGATGCTTCTTCAATGTCCGGTCTATCGTGGAGATGCTTATAGAGTTGACATTTTGGAATATGGCATTGTCTTGTATGATTGCAGCGCGGATCTGTCTCAATGTGATGGCATTATTTGCCCTCACCATGTTACAGATCTCTTGTTCTTGGTGTTCATCGAGAAGTTTTCTTCTGCCACCAGTGCAAGGTTGTCGTGTAATCCTAGACATAGAATTCAAAGGACAACACTCCATTCGTAATGTATACCTTATGTATTCCTTACAGAATGAGTTACCTATGTTATTGTGTTGTTGTTTACCTTACAGTAACTTACAGTTTTTCTCAGTCGCTTTGGTGCATTTCTCACATCACAATTTACATTTGCACAACAGTTAATGCATTTCTCAAAATAATTAGTACAAACTGCAAAACCTAGTTGATAACCTGCATAAGCGTGTCACTTGCTCAAAATGGATAGCTCATTCCTCAAAAGCAAGTATTCATGTCAATGAAAGTGTCAGTGTCATCAAGATGAAAAGTCCTGACACCACTGTTTATGAACAAGATAGTCAAATGGCTGTGTCATGTTTTCATTATGACAGTTAACTCTGTAAAGGTTTTCCAATGCAAAAAAAGATTTTGGTGACACTTTCCTGAAAATGGACAGCACTATATACTATTTGCACAGCCATTTGAAAACTGCAGTAATGTTGGACATTACTGTATTTAGTGAGGTATCTGAGTACAAGACACTGAATATGTATGTTTCACATTTTTACTGCATATGCTCTATGTAATTCTAATTTGTTCACAGCATTTTGCAAAAGAATAAAAACACCCTTATTTACAACAAACATAAACTCCCTTTGGGTAGAGCTGTGCACAACTGTAAACAATATTGCAGTACATATTGGAACTGAACCTAAAACATACATAGAACTGTAAATCATTCATGCATATCCAGACGTTCCTCTCTGTCTGGCCACATAGTTTCATCTACGTCACAGCGAATATCATGTCTTGCAATCCAGCGAGGAAAGTATCTCCTCGAGTGGCGAATCCACCCTCTGCAGGACTGTGTTGTGATGTCATCACATGCTGCATCCATGGCCACTAGCAGGGCCATTTGGGTATGTGGATTCCTCTATTGGATTTAGGAATAGTGAGTAGGAAGGGAGATATTCCACCAGCATCCTATCATGTGCTGCAAACCACTGTCTGACAATATCTGAGTGGTGAAAACGCACATTATCACAAACAACAACATGCTTATACAGATGGTCTTATGACTGAGATAGATCCCTCTCATTCTCAGGGATTATGTCCCTGTAAAGAGTGTCTAAAAAAGTCAGCAGATGTTGTGTGTTAGATGGACCAAGACGGGGTATATGGGTGAGGACGCCGTTTTCGGAGATGGCATGACACATAGTAATATTCCCTCCTCGTTGGCCTGGGACATCAATGGTTGCTCTCTGTCCAATGCGATTCCTTCCACGTCTTCTACCTTTTGCCAGATTGAAACCCGCCTTTTTTTATAAAATTTGCTTGACAATGAAATGAGGACTATTAGTTTTATATGGAATGACTATTCAGCATTCACAAGTTTAGTTAATTTTGACTGACATGACATAAGCAAATGATAAAGTTATAAAACAGTAGAGAGTTGTATGAAAGCAATTGATGCATGTCCAAAAGCATTTGCAATTTGTTGGAAGGAATGAGAAACTGCTACTATGATGTGCACAAATGACTAAATGTTGTGGAGGGTTGAACTAAATGTTGTGCAAATGTTAATAGTGATGTGAGAAATGGACCAAAGCGGCTGAGAAAAACTGTAACCACAATCATAATGCATCACTGCACAGTGACTGTAATACTACTGTAAACTGCATCATCAATACTGTAGAAAATAAACTATTCCATAGTTTATTTTCTCCAATGTTTTTCTTGTCATTTTTAGTACCATAACATCCCATTGAGGCAAGATATTACTGTAGGCCTATCACACATACACACACTAAATGAATAGGTCAATGTGTAAATAAATATATTTCTTGCTCCATGCACTGTGTCCTGTCATGTCCTATACAGCACATAATTCCATCACTGACTGACTACAGACCTGTTTTCCCTGCGAAATGTTTGGATGATTGAGGAGACTGTAGAGCGAGGAACATTAGGCTGCACTCGGCGACCTGCCTCCGCCATTGTGAGGCCATGGTTGATGACATGGTCTATAATTGTGGCCCGAATTTCATCCGGAACAGCATGGTGTCTTCGTGCACCTCTGCTCTTCCCCCTATTCCACCACCACGCACCCTTACTCCTCCTCTTCTTCTTCCCCCTATTCCACCACCACGCACCCTTACTCCTCCTCCTCCTCCTCCTCTTCTTCTTCCTCGAGCAGGCAGTTGCCATTGTTCATTTACTTCCCCAGGTTCCTCCATGTTCAGAAATACTATGTACTGGTCCTGCATGGTCAAGCTCCTTACATACATGTTTGGCAGCATTCACAGTCATGGACAGCACCTGTCGGTTAACTAAACTTACTGTTTGATTGGTCATCTGAGATGTGTGAAACTCTTCCTTCGTTAGTCAGTTCTAGTTTCACCTGAGTGTCAATTGCTGTAATCAATTTATCAAATTTTCCAAGGGATTTGTATGTGATATTCATGGTATTATGTTCTTGACTAATTTTGACAATTGAACAGACTATTGTGCATGTGATGACTTGTACAATGAAATGACGCTGACACGTTTTGGAGTGAACAACCATTTGACTGAGAATCAACATCAGTTTAGATCAATAAGATCTATTCACTTGGAAATTGTGCTAAATTTAGGCTACCTGTACTTAATTATTTGCAAAGATGTACTGAGACATTTAGACATGTACTTAGACATCTGCAATTTGATGAAATGAATGAGAAATTCAATTCTGTTGTGAACAATTTCCAAGCGGTTTGGAAGTTTGTCCATTTTGTTTTGAGAATGTAATTTCTGTTTCAAGAAATGAGCCAAACCAATGGAGAAAACTGTAAGTGTCGAGCAGTCATCTGTCAGTCATTCATTCGCTGTGTGGAGGAGGGGAGACCCGTTTTACAATCGGAGAACTCGATCGGAGAGAGAACTTTTCCATAAAAAAATCAACGCCATATACTGATCAACAAAGCAGGTAATGCTGTTATATTTTATTGGAGTGTTTTGCTTGTAAAGTTGAACGTTTCTTTCTTTCTTCGTCGATCTCTTACAGTTTTTCTCAATTGTTTACACACAAATTCTGGTACTTGAGACACAATGACCACAACATGTAACTCATTCACCAACCCCCTGAACCAATTCTGCTAAACTACAAGCACAGTTCCTGCTTTACAATCAAATTGCAGTTCTAAAACACACTTTTTTCAAAACACTACACACAATTCTCTGCTTTTGGCACAATTTTCATGCAGAAAATACCTTGTTTTCACAAGGAACACACTGCCATTCAAATATGCACACTGACTCATCACAAGGGCAAACACCCGTCACACAGTTTTACAATTAGCAATCAGAGCTTTAGCATAAAAGGGCAACAGGTGAGCTCTTCTGTTTTGGAGCACTGGATGCCAACATTGGAAACAGAGGCAGAGCCAGAGGAGTGAGAGTAAGAGGAGGAGGAGGACGGGAAGGACAGGGAGGTGGACGGGGAGGACAGGGAGGACGAGGAGGACAGGGAGGACGAGGAGGACAGGGAGGACGAGGAGGACAGGGAGGACGAGGAGGACAGGGAGGACGAGGAAGGCCAAGGACCGTAATCTCTGATGAGATCCAAGCCACTTTGGTTGATCATGTGGTCAACCATGGTCTAACAATGAGGGAGGCTGGGCAAAGAGTACAGCCACATTTGAGCAGGTACACTGTAGCATCCATCATCCGGACTTTCCGAAATGAGAATGGGTAAGAAATCTACTCTCACTAGAAAATTGCAGTACTGCATATCAATACAGTACTCAATGAGTACAGTAGTACAGTATTGCCTGTGGACTGTTCTGTAGGACTGTAAAAATACTGTAAAGTATGTTTCAAGTATTTAGGAAATGTATACATACTTTGTAATTACAGTATTTGACTATTTGTTTGGCAGAACTGAAAAATTACCAACACAAGGTGGTCGGGAACGTGTTCTGTCTCCTGAACAGGAAACTGAAATCATGACCATGGTCCTAGAAAACAACGCCATAACATTACGGCAAATACAAAGAAAAATAATCGAAAACAATGACATTTTTCAAAATATTGATAGGGTAAGCTTATCAACACTCGACCGTGTCTTGCACAGAAATCATCTCATGATGAAGCAGGTCTACAGGGTGCCATTTGAACGCAATTCAGAAAGAGTCAAAGAATTGCGATATAACTATGTGCCCACAATTGATGCATACTCTCAACACTGTATACAGTAAATTCTTCTGTTGTTTTGTATGTAGTGTATGTGCAACTTTGTCTTGGTTGGGAATGGGATGTACACTGTGTACATTGTTTTTGCGGGAAAAATAAAATAAAATTTTACCGTGTATTTGTGTGTTCTGAGTATAAAAACAATATTCTCAAATATTTTACAACACACTTATGTTTGTACTGTCTGTAGTAAGTGTAACACTAAACCCAAAAAAGGCCTAATTCATTATGATGAATTTTTTACATTCATCATAGTGTTTTACATTGAGCCCATCAGTGTTCAGCTGGTTCTTATAAATGTCTATACATATGATGCTTTGTGTGTGTCATTTGAAAACAAAATCACATTTTGAGAAGAAAAAACATTGTTTTGAACGTAAAGTTTCATTTTGCAGGAGAATTGAGGGGTTTTGCCCATTGTGTGTGTTTTTTTTGGATTTGTGTTTAGAGTTCTGAGAATATGAGGCATGCTTTCAGAAAATGTGTGTTAACAATTGAGAAAAACTGTAATATGTAAGTTAATCAAATGAAATGTTCAAAGTTTATTTCTTTCTTCGTCGATCTCTTAATATGTAAGTTAATCAAATGAAATGTTCAGAAAGGTTGCAATACAGTATGATTATATGATACTTTTTAGTCAAATGAAAATTTGCAATACAGTTTATGATACATATGATGAAATCTAGCGATCTATCTAATGCTATCTGTTTAACGTATCTGTCTAATGATCTATTTCCATACTTACATACACACCCTAACGAAAATAAACCATGGTTTTATTACAGTTTAAAAAAATGGTTACTGTGGTAAATCGATGGGTACCACAAAATATACATGATTTAAAGTCATTTTAATCAGTAACGTTACCACAAAGACACGTATCATTTTCGTAAGGGTAACTCTGTAACCACCATGTGTGTATTCATATCTGTCTGTCTATCTATCTATCTGTCTGTCTGTCTGTCTGTCTGTCTATCTATCCTCCTCCTCCTCCTCCTCCTCCTCCTCTTTCTTACTCTCCTCCTCCTCGCATACACACTCGCATACGCACTCGTCCTCTCACATTGTTTCTTCTATCCATTCTCAGACTTTCTCCTTCCCACCTTCAACAACCTGTTTGCTCTCTGAACTGGCTTATATTGGTTGTGTCACATCATTTGAAACAGGTTAAATCAATATTGAGTGGTTGTGTTCAATAAATGACATGTGTTCTTTTTGAGTATTTGATTGTTGCCACTTGTGTTTACCAGTATGGATGACATGTGCATTAGAGTGCAGAATTGGTTTTGAGAATGAGATTGTGTGTAGAGTTTTTTGTGAAAAGTCTAAGTGTGATCTGCATATTGTGTTTTACCATGTGAAAGGGTGTAAGGTACTGACAACAGACTGCACAAATAGCAAAATGAGTTCAGGCAACTGAGAACTTGGTTCAGCCAATGGGCTTTAGTGTTTTAGCAATCGAGAAAAACTGTAATATGTAACCGCTTGTTTTCTAAAGCTTGCTGTCACACCATAGGACATGTATGAATTATTTGTAAACTACCCACACACACACACACACACACACAAAATGTAATTTATTCCTATTATGTCAAAGTTTCATTTAAGGCATCATTACTTAAGTCTTCAGACTCAGAGTATAATTGAGAAATGATTGTAATAAGAGGATTTTGTGCTTAAGAAGGTGCTGAACAGTTTACAATACTTACAATACTTACCAGGTTTAAATAAATGTAAAACATATTAGTGACACTTTAATATTACTGTAATATAGTTATTGTATTATTTCATTTCATTAAGTATGTAAATGTGGTCATAATTTCAGGTCAGCAACATGCAGAAACCCCTTTTTTTCCCCGGGAGAGTCAAAGTGTCTTTCAGGAAAGGGCCATCAGGCCATTTACGCCGTGACCCATCAGAAGAGGCAAGAAGAATTAAAGACAACCCTTTACTGCAGGACAAATCAGTACCTCGGAGAGAAGAGCTGGTCAGGATCAATGCCCGTTCTGTCGTGTTACAGAGAGGAGGGGATGTATCAGACAGGCGAGAGGTGTTAGGAGAATACATCCTTCAGTTTGGCAAGTACAGAGGCAAGTCCTTCAGGTGGTTACTGGAGAATGATGTCGGCTATACTTTGTACCTGTCCAGTAAGGTTGAGGGGGAAGAACAGGCTGGGCAGTTCTGGCAAAGATAGCCTCATTTCCTTTCTTGAATACGCAAGAAGCTTTAAGGAAATTGAGGATCTTAAACTATATCCATCTCAAAGGCCAGATCCAGTGCCAGTTTTTAGCGACGATGACAATATTGTTGGATTTGGAACAAGAGCACAAGACACTTGGAGGAAAATTTGGAATACCAGGGCTGATGGATATGCTGCTTTTATAATAAGGCAGAAATGTGTTCCGGCCAGTAAAATGTATAAGTTGCAGCAGTATCTTTTAAAGCAACAAATACATTTGACTGAAAACCATCCTCCTTTCCCCTCACCATCAACTTCCTCTGCAAGACCACATGTTCCTTCACGTGCTGCCTCTGACCATCCAGGTGAGTTAATAAAGTTCACACATATTTGCTTTAATTTATTCTTGAAGCCTACTGATGCATTTGTTTTGTTTTATAGAAATAGAGGAGGATGAGGAACTGGATAGGATGATGCTGAGTCTTTCTCCAACAAAATATCTCACACAGCTAGGTAAGTGAATCAAGAATCATGTCATGTTTGTTATATATAAATAAACCATGTCAACAAACTGCACATACTTCAGTGAAACTATTCAAATTATAATGTTTATTTTATAGGATCATCTGGAGCCACTGGATCCACAGTCTTGTCTACAACAGGTTATTTTCCACATCAGTTTTGGAGGCATATTCTGTTACATACATACTTATCCTCCATTTCTGATGTTTATTATCATATTTATGGTTCTGGCAGTGTTCTTGCCTGTCAATAAAAAAACAGCACGTGTGCCTGAGTGCGTGAATTTGCGTGTGCCTGAGTGCGTGAATTTGCGTGTGCCTGAGTGCGTGCATTTGCGTGTGCCTGAGTGCGTGCATTTGCGTGTGCCTGAGTGCGTGGGTGTATTTGCATGTGCCTGCCTGCGTGTGTGTGCGTGCACATTGTTTTTTTCTTTAAATTGACTTTACTGTTCCATGCAGTTCTACCAAAGCCTCCACCAACATCACATGGAGTCTTCAGTTCTCCTGTTCCGCCAGCTCCTGTGCGTAGACCTTCTTCCCAGGGTGAAGGCTCTGTAGCCCTTCCAGCACCTGCTGCACAATCAGCACCTCCACCAATGTCCTCTACAGAAGCCCCGTTCCCACCTACCTGACCAAAAAAGGTAGTCAAAACAAGACACATTGTGTGCATTCAATGTTTAATATATGTTGTGTGTATATGTTTATATGTATGTATGTATATATATATGCTGTTTGTATTTATATCCAATATATATGTATATACTGTTTGTATTTATATATATATATATATATGTGTATATATATATATATATATATATATATATATTTACTTTGTCTTCCATGCAGTTCTATCATCGCAGCCTCCTGTTCCATTAGGTCATGTGCACAGACCTTCTTCACAGGGTGAAGGCTCTGTACGCCCTCCAGAAGCCCCTGTTCCCACCTACCTGACCAAAAAAGGTAGTCAAGACAATTAATGACACAGCATGTGTGTACACACATATATATATATATATATATATATATATGATACATTTGCTTGACAAGGAAAGTAGGTCAGTAGAAATAGGTCAAACTAAAGATACTTTTTCTTACACCATTGACAGATTGTTTTGCTTGTTTTAAACTTACTTAATTCTTATATTTTCTTTTCATAAAAAAAGACAACATACAGTATCTTAGGTCACTGTTCGTGTCAAGTAAATGTATCTTGATTTAAGATTTCTTTAGAACATTTTACTAGAAAACAAGACAAAAATGCTTAGTAAGAAATTATGTTTTTCCAGTGTATAATTTCCTTTTCTTTCTGTTCCATGCAGTTCTACCACCACAGTCTCCACTGGGTGAAGGCTCTGTACACCCTCCAGCCCCTGCTACACAACCAGAACCTACAGCACCTGCACCAATGTCCTCTACACGGACAGAAGCCCCTGTTCCCAGCTATTTGCAAGATATTAGCCGCTGGAACTGCTCACTCCATCAAAACATTTGGATGAAAACAGAGATGGAGTCCATGGGGCTTTGGCCAGGATCACAACCAGTAAGACACCTCATGAATATGGTCTCCTTGTGGCGCTATCCACCTCAGCCTGAGCCGATAGACACAACCACAGACCTTCCATCAGCAAAGTACTTCCAGCTCCATCCCTTTTTCATTTGGAAACCTGAGCACAGTATAATGGAAAGGGTTAGAAACAACTACATCCTGCCTTGTCTCTACAGCTGTCCAAATCCTCATGTTGTCTCCTCTGGTGTGGGAAGACCCCGAGTGATTCTTGGAACTAGCGGACAATACTACGTCCTTGCTTCACATCTGTGCTGTAAGGCATGCAAAAAATACTGGTTCGCTGACAAACCTCTGTGGCTGGATATGCTACCTCAGCGTTTCAGAAACATCTTGCCAGCTTTCCTCACCCACAAAAAGGCAATCTGTTAAACAGTAATGGACGAACTGAGGCGCTCTGGAAAATCCCCAAACGACATGGCCAACCAGCTGTGTGAGGTGCTTCGCCTTAAATATGAAAGAGCCCACCTGGCCTACCTTCTCAGCGTGCAGAATGTCAGGGATGCTGAAGCAGGGCTTTATGGCCAGAAGACTATCACTGGGGCACTGAGGAAGGATGACACACCAGCACCGTTTGGGGGTTATGAAGATACTGATGGGTGGCATGGGGTGTCTGTGACAGCGCATTATCTGGTAGAGTGCCTTCTTCAAGAATATCAGCGACAGGGAGCAAATCTCACTCAGCTCCTACAAGGCACTTTTGGACAGGTGTTCAGGTCAGATCATACACGAAAAGTTGCTCGAAAAGTGACCCTCTCATCTGGCACAATGTCATCTTATGCTGTGATGAATGAGAACTGAATGATCCTGTCCTGGGTGATGCTGCAGTCTGAGAGTGAGCAGTCTCTGGAGTCAATGTACTGTGGGCTGACCAATCGGTACAGTGCTGCTGGCATTCCCAAAGCCAAGTACCAGTGGGTGGACAGGTACGAATCATCACATCACACATCACATCAAGAAGTGTAACTGAAAGTAATGAATTTATTCAACTGAATTTTTCCCTTTTTGTGTTGTTAGGGACTGCTGTGCCGCTTTCAGAATGCTGGACCCAGCACCTCATGAGCACCAACAGTGGGAAGCCTGGAGGACCACAGATGCTATTGTGGCAGAGGTTACATCAGGAAACCTCAGTAATTTAAGTGCCTCTTGCCGGAAATACAATGAGGGAATGGATGTTAAACTGGACTTGTTTCACTGTATGCGGCGATTTACGAGGGAGTGTGTTTCAGAGCACCATCCTCTGTATAGCTCCTTCTGCCAGTTCCTCTCTTCTGCCTTCTCTGAAGTGGATCAGAGTGATCTGGAGGAACTGAAAAAGCATACAGATTCTGTGGTATTGAACCTGCTAATCCCACCAAGCAGCACATCAGAGAGCACTGCAGGACAAAAGTACCTCATCCCAGAGAGCTGGTCCAAAGAGTGCAAGATGTCCTTCAACATTTCCATCTTGCAAAGGATCCCAACGACATCTTCCTTTTTAAACCCTCAATGTTAAAATTGTGGTGGATTCAGCGTATACACATCCTTAGAGGCTGCCTGAGTGACCCTGAGGTGGATGGAGGAATCCTCTACAGATATGGTGGAACCATACAGCTGAATCATGTGAAGGGTGAAGGAGCTGCTGTGCCCATGTGGATCCCTGTCAGAGGCACTTCACAACAGGAGGGGTATCATTTCCATCAGGCCAAGTGGGTAACGGGCAATCGTGTCTCTACTGAGCTGTTCCAGGCTCAGGATATGACTGGTGTGGCACGTTGGAATTATCAGCGGCTGGTGGACCTGAAACAGCCTGGGTTGGTCCTGCCGGGAGTGTTTGACCCTGTGTTAATAATGGAGTTAAACAGGGCATCTGTGAGGGTGACAGGGCAACCCAAATATTCAGCCTTGTACGTCACCAGCAGGGACACAGGAGAGAGGTTTGGCCTAGAGTATGTGGAGCCAGGCTGTCGACCAGTGCCTCTTGATTTTAACAAAAACAAAAGCAGGAAGACAGACCTAGGTGATGTGGAGATGCAAGAAGAGTTTTCATCTGGCTTTGAGTTCTCTCTTCCATCTCAGGTACTCCTTTAATTTTTATAGTAGAGAAAAATACTTTATATTTCAGTCACTTATTGCACAAATTTTGCTCAATTTCAGGAATGCTCAGATGATCCCTCTTCGCCTGAGACCCCTCTTGCTGCAGAACCAGAGGCCACCCCACAGACTGTCTTATTTCATTCATTTTCTACACTGAGTCCTGTGACAGCGAAGGAACAAAGTTCTGAGGAATTTATTTTGCATGCAGGTAATTACATTATTGACACAGGCATTCATGTGTGTAGTAACCTGTCTGCCTCATATACAGTATGCACAAAAAGACCCTAATACTTTCAGTAATTTTGACATTTTGTGAATCTCCTTTAGAACTGCCGAGCACACCGCCACTGCCTATTGCTGCTTCTCCTCGTGCAGCTCGCACTGGACCTATTAAGACAGGAGGTCGAGTCTTTGTGTTGGACCACAACAGATGGCCAGAGCCAATGCGAAATGCCATTGATGGTTTGCTGGCCGAGCACCATGGGAGCAAGGATCTTCTTAAAAAGGTGGATGCAGAATATGCTGCTATGGTACAGAGTGCCTGCACTGACCCCAACAGCCTTCTACACCCAACCACAAAGCAGCACATAAGCAGGTACATAAAACACCTTGCTAAGAAGAAAAACACAAACGCGTCTCTGAACACCAGCCCGGAAAAGCTCCTTGAGACACAGCAGTTATGGCAGCGTCTTCATTCAGGCAGTGAAACTATTAGTGTTCCAGTGAAAACACTGCCACCTGCCCCATTTAATCTACCGGTAAAGAGCGTTCCTGAGGCTGTTCCCCTGGACAAGGCAATGCTTGAGAAGATGGTTAAGGACATTGTAGAGAATGAGGGACGTCAACTGTCCTGCGTGGTCAAGAATTGGACTTACTGGACATTAGGTACAATAATTGAAGTTTATTGACTTGTAACTCAGTACTGGGCTGTCTCCCACACTCACTCTACGCACAGAGTATTACCAGAGAACAGCCCCCTTCTGTGTGTGGTTTACATATTTATATTTTTATGTGAGAGGGTGTGTCTTCAGGCTTGCTTCAGATTTCTTCTCCTATCCCCAGGCTGGGTTTCTGTTGATTGGTGACACCCAGTTTCTGTGTAATCTGTTTCTGGGAGCTTGTTTTCTGTGAAAACAACAACTGCAACCAACTTCCTCATATCTGTTATACCCCAGCCTGCAGCCTCAACTATTATCAGCCACGCGCACACATTCTCACATCCTGTTGAGTCAGTCTCATGGCACTCTAATATCACGGCTTAAGCTCTTCAACTGTTTAGCTTTACATGGCACATATTTAATATCTATAATGCTTTAATGGGATTGCTGTTATACTTATGTGATTATATGTAAGCCATAAAAGAAACAAAGTTTAATAAATGTAGATTGTAATTAAATGAACATTGTAATGCAAAACATAACTTTAAAACCCTTCAAGAAGCAGCAGGCAGTACAGCATCAACATCAACAGCAGCAGATGCAAAAAACGCTAACTAGATCTTGTTTAGCTTGTGGCCAGCCAAAGTCTCGTTACCTGGGTGATGGCTCCTCAGTAAATTTCTTTTATCAGGCTGGTGATGTTAAGTACTTCTACTGCTCCAAGAAAGTATTTGACAAATACTCAGCAGAAGGCTTGAGAAATCCCAGAATGTCTTGTGAAGATTTTTCAACCACTCCCTTCTTTTAGCGTGAACTGGGGACCTTAAAACAGAGAGGGGCAGAGAGGAAGAGGGTGATTGAGGAGAGAAGCAAGAGGAAGTCCATAGTGGAGCATCCTACTGGTCGTCTCTGCAGATTCTGCCACCAGCCACTGAAACAAGGACCGAACAGTCCTCATATTCACACTGGTTTCCCTGGAGTGGCAGGCAAATACATTTACTGTCCTGCTTAAGTGTTTTCCCTGTATCAGGCTCAGGGAATGACTGCGGAAATGTCATGGAGAGACTTTTAGCAGTCTCCATTCTATGTGGCTGAGAAGCAGAGGTGGATCGAGGATAAGAAAAAATGACTTGACTGTGCTACATTACACAGACTGGGCATGTCATATCAGACTGCCAAAGATTCCAAGTTTATGTATATATTTAAACACATTATTACACTTGTATAGGTATTTATACATTTAATATTTATTTATTTCCATTTCTTGATGTTCACTGTAAAGGCTTTGCTTGTGGAAGGTTCTGTTTATCTATGTATATATATATAAATAAACATATTGTTACACTTGTAATATTTATTTATTTCCTTTATTTCAATGTGTTCGTGTGTGTATGGAAGTGAACAGAGCATTGTAGTGCCCTTCCAAATACACAAAAACAGTTAAACAAGTAATTCAGATACAAGTGCTGAGAACACTTCCACTGCCCATTCTGATAATGCAGCTCAAAACTGAGAGATTTTTGTTCTGAACCCCAATGAATGGATAATGATAATTGTTTAATTATGCAAATAAAAACGTAAAAAGTACTACAAATTTGGCACAGGAAGACAGGAAACCATGATCACGTAATATTCAATTGCATTCTTTAATATTGTTAATAAAAACACTTTTTCTTTGTTTTTGGTGCATATTTCTTTTTAAAAACCATTTACAAATTTGTCCAAAATAAAGTGTTGAATGGATCTTTACAAAAAAAGATGACTGATGTTTCTTAAACGTGCTCAGAATGTTCATTCATTCATTCATTCAATCATTCAATCATTTCAGTTATTCACATTCAAATATTTTATATAAGCCTTAACAAACAATAATAACTAACCCTTATAATAATGTAATTGTTTAATCAGAATACATTTCCATTACATTTTGGACATCATACACAAGTAGTTTTTAATACATTGAGTGCAAAGCAATAAAAACATAATCATAGGCTCATTTGATATTTGTGGCCGAGGTGGGATTCGAACCTCTGATTATGTGTGTTTATTTTTGACACGCCTCCTGGGACATTCCCCTGTTCCTATTGGCTAGTCAGTGCTCTACACCTACGTGCGACTGCCCTCCGCGTGACTGGCGGAGATACTGTCCACTATACTAACGAGGAGTTGACGTGTGAATGTGTACTACATTATTTTATACTTAGTTGCATCGACAACCCATTGAGAACACCTGTACCCGTCAATTTGGCTCAGACGGTCTGCAGGTACATAAAAGTGAGATGCGATTTAAAAAATGCTTTCATAGCTCAGCCCCAGGGCAAACTGGACATATTGAACCTCAAATGGCAGCGGTGGGATTTGAACCAACGCCTCCGAAGAGACTGGAGCCTTAATCCAGCGTCTTAGACCGCTACCATATAAGCGCAGCAACGGAAGGCCGTTTTTCACCACTGTATCACTTCGATCGCTTTACAGCCGCAGGTTCAAGCGGAATCGGTTACAACAGCTGGCATCACTTTGGTGCTTGTTTCAAAGTTCTGATGGAGCCCTTCATGAAAGAGGCATTTACAAAAAGCAGACAGCGCGTGTTAGCTGAACTTTGAGCAAATGCAGGCGAGCGTACTGGCAACAGAAACACGTGGGAGTCTATAAAGGCATGATCGTCTTCTCTCTCCCTAAAGAAGCCATAGTCGGCAGGGTTTGAACCTGCGCGGGGAGACCCCAATGGAGCAACAAAAGTTGGCAGCGGCTCGTCCGGCATTTGCATGCGGTCAAGAATGCCTCCTAAGATACGTTCTTGGTTGTCTGAAGGTAGAAAGACAGTTCAAAAGAACTCACAGAGATGTGCCCAGGTGGACACATGTGTGCTAAGGATTTGAAACCATTTCCTTGGCTCTTTCGACAGGAAACGAGGGAGCTCAAGAAGAATCTCTGCATCCGTGAGATCCAGGGAAGTTCTGTAAGTATTAAGCAACTCAAGCCACTCTTCAGGATTTAGGGAGCCATCAGCTGCAAACACCGGTGGTTTGAGTCGCGATTGGAAGAGCATAGAGTTCAGCACATTGGCAGTGGTATTCATATCCACCGCAAGTGGCATGGTACATATGGGTGTGTTTCCATGAGAAGCACTGACAGGCACTGACCTTAGGGCTGTAGGAGCCAGACCGGCATTGTAAGGTGTTGAGCTGGCCCTTTGAGGCGGTTGTGAAGTAATAGGTTTAGCACACTCTTGACGAACCAAACAGTCCAGCATGCCTTTTTGCAGGTCAAGTGAATTGCGAAGGCATCGCTCCAGCACTGCCATCTCTGCTTGCAACAGCTTAACTTGGGCGTGTAGGTCATCCCCAGAGTGCCATGGCCTCACCTGTTGTGGAAGAGAGTCATCGACTGCGGAACAATCAGATATAGTTGGATCATTCTCGAAATCAGGGTGAGTAGCTATTGCGTACAATCAAAATTACAAATAATCAATGCTACACAATAATGTTTTTTTTTTCACAAATAAATAAGCCATAGCATAGTGTGCACACCCACACCCAAATATTTGCAATCATTTTTCAGAAATACTTTCAGACAGTTATCATGTCAGTTTCAGAAAAACTAAGCAAAACACTTATTATTGCACCCCAAGGGTCCTTGGAAATAGGGATATAGTCCAGAAAAACCAGACCGAAATAACATGGCAGCTCCAAAAAAATAAAAGGGGTGTATGTTCCACGCACAATTTCGCTTGAAAATTCCACAAAGTCCACCTTAAACTGCCGCACGGAGACTTGTTGCACGTAGCGACGGAAAGGAAAAACTAATGTCCTCAATCTTAAGGTAATCCACAAAAACAATATAGGTGAACCGTCGAAAAAAATACAAACACAGTACCTTCACATCAATCAAACACCAACCGCATGCTCTCCATAGTTAGCAAGCTAGTCGCAACACGGTCCGGTGCAGCGGCTTCAGCGTGAGCAAAACAACAGCAATGAAATGCGCATCCACAAAAAAAAAGGTGGCAAAAGAGACAAATATCTTCGCGGATGGAAGCAAAAAATAAAAATAATGGTCGGTAAGAATCCAGTTGTTCGGGCGCCAATTTGTTATGGCGGGCCAGAGAGTTAGGGCCAACGGTACCTGGAATTAAACAGCTGGCCGGAGGAGAAGAAAGAACACGAGTCCATTAGATATTGTCCACTCTGTTGATTGTAATACAGATCATTTATCCATTCTGTGTTCTTATTTGGGGTAATCCATACAAAAATAGACTCAAATCCAGATTTAACTTAATCTCTTTCTCTAAACTGGTGTGGGATATTTCTAGGTTGACCAATGGCATCTATATAAACATTTGGGTCACTTTGGTAGGCCCTTTTCATTATTTTCTGTTTTGGCTCCCTTTTAACCTTCTCATTTCGATCCCATGTGATCATAGTGGCATCTTGTATTAGCTTCAGTCATGCACATAAACCTCTCCAGTGTTTTGGTAGTGTTGGTCTTAGTTTGCTTCCCCTCGTACTTCTCCACTTCTTCTGCCATCTCTCTAATATGAGAAGTGTACTGTAGGAACACTTGTTTATTTTGTGACAGGGGGGTTGTGTTCGCAGTCTCATTGGAAATGCTGAGTACCAAATACACTGCGTACCCCAGAGAGTTTTCCAGGAGCCATCTAAATCTCTGGCCCTCGTAGTTCCCAAACTGAAGTTTGCAGTGAGCCAGTACTAAAAACTGGTCCCTGGGGTCTTCACCGTTTGAGCTGACAAAAGTACTGGCCTCTGCCAGCACCTGCTCCTTCGGTTTGGGCCTTCCAGACTCAACATTTTCAAGGCGCTTCGCCTCTGGCGATGGCGCCATGAGGAGTCGGGTTGATGTTGCTAATTGTCGTCGAAAAACAGGGTATGCGTACATTTTCTGAAATGAAAATCAGAAAGAGACTATTACCTCTAGCAACCTAAAAAATACCTGTATGTTTAGTGTGTAACAATAATTTAACAAGCTACACGTAAACCATATTACAGTTTTTTACTTATTTTATTAAACGTTTATTTATCCAGGAATAATTAAATTTTCCACAGATCTTCAGGCTGGTGTGACTTGAGTTGCTATGTCATTTCTAAGGGATCAGACTTAAGGATTTTCCTAAAACTCAGAAATCCCATAGACTTACATTGATAGAATGTTCTTCTGATGATGTTTGCTTTAAAATGTCAACTCTCAAACACTCACACATACAGTCTATCACAGTCTACATTTATTCCACTCTACACTATTTAAAACTTTTAGTCTAGGCTTTCTTTTTTTTAACAATGCGTTTGTTCACTTTCACAAATAAAGAATCAGCTTGTTCTTCTTCTTCTTATTATTCTTCTGAGACTGTAACTCCTCACAAACTTTTACCTCATCAATTTGTTTTATCATTATGTTCATTCGTAGCCAGAAAACATGACTGCATACAAAATGACACACATCATTGTAGACGATTAATTAGCAGACGGCGGATGATTTTAACTTATCTGAACGGTAGCGACATGTTTGTTTCTATATTAATAATGGGAAAAGTTATTCAATTAAATAATTAAGTTAAGCATAGTCTTACCTTTTGCAGGGATGACAATAACAGCGCAGCAGCAAGTGATGAGTCAAAGGTAAGGAACAGGAGAGAAACGCGATTGGTCCAAGTTAGCCAGAGGAGAGAAACGCGATTGGACAAAAGTTTGCCACAGGCGATAAACGCGATTGGTCAAAAGTAAGCCCCAGAGACAAACGTGATTGGTCAAAAGTAAGCCCCAGAGACAAACGTGATTGGTCAAAAGTAAGCCCCAGAGACAAACGTGATTGGTCAAAAGTAAGCCCCAGAGACATACGTGATTGGCTCATGTGGGCTCACTTTGGGCTTACTTTGGCGCAACCATCGAGAAGCAGCAAGCGCAAAGCGAGAGGTAGCGGGATCGATGCCCGCATTCTCCAGTGACGTGTCTTGTAAGTAGCCACCGTACAATGCCTCCAGGTAGCTTCACAATCTGACTAAGGTCTACGTTTTGGAACTGGAAAAATGTCTTTCAAAGTGCAGAAAGCGTGAACGTGGCTCCCATTCTCAAAACAAGATGGTGCATTGTTTTGAAGACACAATGAACACAAAAAGAAACCGCCCTAGAGCTACATTATCAGTGAGCAGGGCTCGTCCGGGATTTGAACCCGGGACCTCTCGCACCCTAAGCGAGAATCATACCCCTAGACCAACGAGCCTCGGACTACAATTATATCCGCAGCTTCGCAGATCGGCGGTAAAGACAGGGAGGTCAGTCTACTGAAGTGACAATAATTCTTGTTTTGGACAAGTTCATCAACACAGTTGCCAAACCAAAAACTGCTCAGCCCCTTTACAAGTTGGTATGCAGGCGTGTGCGTTTGAATCAAGAAACGTTCGTCTGTCATGGTGTAACCACAAACCGCTCACTCGCTGCACAAGTTTGTATACCGACATGTGTCATTTGAATCAAGCTTTTTTCTGTAATCGTGGGTTCCATGGTGTAATGGTTAGCACTCTGGGCTTTGAATCCAGCGATCCGAGTTCAAATCTCGGTGGAACCTCGTTGTGAGTCCAGATGCTTGTCAAATTGTAGATTGCAACACGAAGTAACTTGTGGATTCCAATGTGTGTTGGTCAGTACCTTTGAATCCAATCAACACTGTAACCAGTGCACTGAAAACACCACGAAGTGAATGGACCTGCTCCTTTTTCGGAACATGTTGGAACATTAAACAGTTGTCTTCGATTGTGGTTAAAAAAAAGAATTGACAAGGGGGTATAGCTCAGTGGTAGAGCATTTGACTGCAGATCAAGAGGTCCCCGGTTCAAATCCAGGTGCCCCCTTTCAGGTGCCCCTATGAATTAGATGGTACCTCTCTTGCCTGTTAAAGCTAGCATCAGTGGGAAACTTATAGGCCGAGCCATTTTACCGCGTATTGGTAGAATAAACAGTTGTTTACCATGGTTGTTTAAATGGGTCTTGACGAGGAAGTATAGCTCAGTGGTAGAGCATTTGAATGCAGATCAAGAGGTCACCGATACAAATCCGGGTACACATGAGATGTTACTTTGGCTTCCTTTTTAAACTTTCAGCAGTGTTCAACCGGAAACATCACATTTGATGGAGCTTCAAACGCGACCGAACCAGGCGTGTTCGCCCAGTCATAGCTCAGCCAGCATCGCTCGTAGGGGAATTAGCTCAGATGGTAGAGCGTTCGCTGCGCAAAAGAAGGGGCTCAATCTTTGAGCCCGCCCGCGCACGCGAAAAGACGCAGTAAACGGGAATTTGTCGACAAATTTCCCCTGCAACAATATTCGGGTTTAATTCCTGTGCGTTATGTAAGAGTTTTAGTTACATGTGTAACAATTCACTTTCCACCGGCTGGCCTCGAACCCGTAGCTACTCGACAAGGTCAATCTCAGCCGAGACGTGCTGCCATCTGTCGACTACATGTGCATTGCAATTAATTGCGCCTTCATTTAATTATCATTTGTTCAGTAACATAGTTTAAGACATCATTATTAAAACATATTACATGTTTATGGTTAAATAAACTGAATTAAAATGTTTATTCAAAACTGTTTTCTTTTATTGTATGTGTGTGATATGATTTGATTGATTAATCACAGTTAAAGACACTTCAAATGTAAAATTATTTATTAAAATTAAATTAAAACACACCCATATTAAGATGTGAACACACACATATATTTACATACAGAAGAATATGAACGCTTGGGCACATGTCATATACAACAAATATACAGGACAATATGAACGCTTGGGCACATGTCATATACAACAAATATACAGGACAATATGAACGCTTGGGCACATGTCATATACAACAAATATACAGGACAATATGAACGCTTGGGCACATGTCATATACAACAAATATACAGGACAATATGAATGTTTGGGCCCTTGTAATGTAACACATTCAAGACATATAAAGAAGATAATGAACGAGTGGGCCCGTGAAATATATACAGGAAAGATGCTACTTATTATTGAGGAGGTGGAGTTTGGGGTTTATTTTGCTGGCGCTGTTCTGCCAACCAATCATCTAAAGATTTGTCATTTGAAGTATGCAAGCAAAATGTGGCACTACCATATCGGCTATGTCCAAACTCCTTAGTTTTGGGCTGCCCACATTTGCTGCACTTGTTAAAATTAACCCCCCGCACATACTTCCTCTTACAAACTCCGCTTTCCGTCTCTTGCGCCCGCCGGCGCCTATTCCTTTGGCTGTAACGGGATGCAGGAGCCGCAGACACAGGAGCAATAGACACCGGAGCAGGCAGAGCTGTTCCTGCACCAGATGAGGAAGCACTGGAAGACGGAATCACCATTGACACAGTCATGTCAGGGTTAAAGACTAGTGTGCCTATCAATGACCCAGGTGCTGAAATGGGCTGCACATCTCCTGATGCTGTGGGGGCAGCTGCGATGGGGCACTCCCTGGTAGCAGCAGCGGGCCGACGACCTGGTCGCAAACGAGGAGCCTGTCCTTCTCGATTTGGCGGAAGGATGAATTGATGCTTTGGACCCTCGGCGGCTGTCAGAACAGATACAAGGACTTGACCATGCTCATTCCCCACATTTGTGCACCAGGCAGCTGTTCCTGAAGCAGCACCGGCAAGTTTCTTTGTGACCTTATGGGAAAAATAAAAGGGTCAAAAACTGTGTACATTATGTATGCACATATATCCATATCGGGCAAATTTATGATATAAACAGGGCTGTGATACCTTTTTTGTGGAGTCCATCTTGAGAACACAACCAAAGACAGAAGTTATTTTGGCCTTGACCTCGTGCAGTCGCCCCAGAACATCCCTGGCGTACACAGCCAACAGCCACGTAGGTTTAGGTAGGGCAGGTAAGAGAGGAGGCTCAGCAAACACAGGAGGCTGCACAAGGGAGGACGTTGTGAATGGTTCACAGGCAGTCAGGTACTGCAGGACATGCTGTGTCCATGCCTCACTGTGTTGTTCCATCAGCTTCTTGTAAAGCTGAGTCACACTGTTGCCCAGTGTCCTCTCCCTCATCATCCTCAGCACCCTGTTGTCACATGAGTATCTAAGGAAATAACAGTATAATCATGCAAATGCTTTGGTTGGTAAAAGAATAACACAAAAAAGCGCCAACTAATGAATGACTGTCATTATGAATTACCTGTATGTCAGCAAAGCTGGAAACTGACTGCGGTGGCCCATATCCAACTGTCCTAAGATGTCCTCAGACCAGGCGGGATACTTATTTTTGCAGCCTTTGCACTCCAGATACTCAGTGGCAAGGTCATACCACCTGTCAATGTCTAAGACCTTGCGCACGGTACGGTAGAGTCCTGCCGCTGTCAGTCTTTGCTTACCACAGTCTGGGCGAACACAGACAAGAGGAATTAACCACATCTTTAGCGGCATCCATAAGAAAAGGGGCCGACAGAAGAAGAGGTCAGGTGAGGCGGGTGGCTGAGTGTGAATTAAAGGGGGCTGAGGAGGATGCCACCAAAGCTTCAGCTGGGACACTAGTTCTGGCTTGCCGGTTCGCAGGTTGGCCACGAATAGTGTGTTCCGGATCCACTCATGCTGGAAAGGTGGAAGATGATCTTTCCAGTGGCTTGGAAGCTCAGCCGATGGCTGATGATGTGGAAGATCTGGTGTTCTTGCTGTTTCGGCTGACGGCTGAAAAAGAAAATAAGGATGACTGTTGGATTTGATAGTAAAATGCCATAAATGCAGCCCACAAGTAGCATGCGAAGCAGTAATTTTGGACAAGAATTAATAATTATTATGATTATATTTAGGAATAGCAAAAAAGAAAATGGTGTTAAGAAGCAAAGAACAGTGTACATTTTATTGATGTAATGAATATGGAATCGGTACAGCTCTTTGAGAATGAGGATCAGATGTTATGGAGTAAGGATGAGGTGTGATCAATTCATTAAAATGCCCACAGACATGAAGCATGCACACAGATAGAGTAAGGAAAAACCTCTGCCATCTCAAAAGTGCCATCTGCCAAAAGCGCCATCTCAAATTTTCTTTTTACATCTAAATCTCTGGCCCTGGTACTTCCCAAACTGAAGTTTGCAGTGAGCCAGTACTAAAAACTGGTCACTGGGGTCTCCACCGTTTGAGCTGACAAAAGTACTGGCCTCTGCCAGCACCTGCTCCTTCGGTTTGGCCCTTCCAGACTCAACATTTTCAAGGCGCTTCGCCTCTGGCGATGGCGCCATGAGGAGTCGGGTTGATGTTGCAAATTGTCGTCGAAAAACGGGGTATGCGTACATTTTCTGAAATGAAAATCAGAAAGAGACTATTACCTCTACCAACCTAAAAAATACCTGTATGTTTAGTGTGTAACAATAATTTAACAAGCTACACGTAAACCATATTACAGTTTTTTACTTATTTTATTAGACATTTATTTATCCAGGAATAATTTAATTTTACACAGATCTGGTTGGTGTGACTTGAGTTGCTATGTCATTTCTAGGGGGTCAGACTTACGGATTTTCCTGAAACAGCCGATCAAACTTCTCAGAAATCCCATAGACTTACATTGATAGAATGTTCTGCTGATGATGTTTACTTTCAAATGTCAACTCTCAAACACTCACACATACAGTCTAGATTTATTCCACTCTACACTATTTCAAACTTTTAGTCTAGGCTTTCTTTTTTTTAACAATGCGTTTGTTAACTTTCACAAATAAAAAATCAGCTTGTTTTTTGTTCCCAAACTTTTCTTCTTCTTATTATTATTCTTCTGAGACTTTAACTCCTCACAAACTTTTACCTCATCAATTTGTTTTATCATTATGTTCATTCATAGCCAGAAAACATGACTGCATACAAAATGACACACATCTTTGTAGACGATTAATTAGCAGACGGCGGATGATTTTAACTTATCTGATCGGTAGCGACATGTTTATTTCTATATTAATAATGGCAAAAGCTATTCAATTAAATAATTAAGTAAAGCATAGTCTTACTTTTTGCAGGGATGACAATAACAGTGCAGCGGCAAGTGATGAGTCAAAGGTAAGGAACAGGAGAGAAACGCGATTGGTCCAAGTAAGCCAGAGGAGAGAAAAGCGATTGGACAAAAGTTTGCCACAGGCGATCAATGCGATTGGTCAAAAGTAAGCCCCAGAGACAAACGCGATTGGTCAAAAGTAAGCCCCAGAGACAAACGTGATTGGTCAAAAGTAAGCCCCAGAGACAAACGCGATTGGTCAAAAGTAAGCCCCAGAGACAAACGTGATTGGTCAAAAGTAAGCTCCAGAGACAAACGTGATTGGCTCATGTGGGCTTACTTTGGGCTTACTTTGGCGCAACCAGTGAGAAGCAGCAAGCGCAAGCGAGAGGTAGCGGGACCGAACGTGCAACGTGTCTTGTTAGTAGCCACCGTACGAGAACGTCAGGTAGCTTCACACTCTGACTAAGGTCTACATTTTGGAATTGGAAAAAAGTATTTCACGTCATTTGCAAAGTGCATAATGCGTGAACGTGACTCCCTTTCTCGAAACATAAACAGAAAGCCCCTGAAGCGGCCTAGAGCTACATTATCAGTGAGCAGGGCTCGTCCGGGATTTGAACCCGGGACCTCTCGCACCCTAAGCGAGAAACATACCCCTAGACCAACGAGCCTCGGACCACAAGCAAATCTTTAGCTTCGCCCACCGGGGGCAAAGACAAGGAGGTCAGTCTACTGAAGAAGGAATAATTCTTGTCTTGGACAAGTTCACCAACACAGTTGCCAAACCAAAAAGTGAAGAAAGCGTGAACGTGACTCCCTTTGTCAAATCTCAAAAGAAGATGGGTCATTGTTTTGAAGACACAATGAACACGAACAGAAAGTACCCGAAGCGGCCATTATCAGTGTGCAGGGCTCGTCCGGGATTTGAACTCTAGACCTCTCGCACCCTAAGCGAGAATCAGACCCCTAGACCAACGAGCCATGACATCAAGTAAATCTGCAGCTTCGCCGAGCGGGGGCAAAGACAAGGAGGTCAGTCTACTGAAGTGACAATAATTCTTGTTTTGGACAAGTTCATCAACACAGTTGCCAAACCAAAATCTGCTCAGCCCCTTTACAAGTTGGTATGCAGACGTGTGCGTTTGAATCAAAAAACGATCGTCTGTCATGGGTTCCATGGTGTAACCACAAACCGTTCTCTCACTGCACAAGTGTGACAAGACCAAGATGGCGGCGCGTGAACATCGCGAGGCTCAGCGTCTCTCCAGTTTTAGCAATTATATAGTGTTTTTCTTGCTCATCTCGGGCCTGTTCGCTAAGAACAGTTGTGCATTCACAACGTACACCCGGCATGAGCTTTTGGATATCGGTTTGCGCATTCGGAAGTTATATCAGCAACATTCAACTCGTCCCTGAGATCGCTAAAACACCCGATGCTACGCACCCCACACGGCCGGGCGGAAGTGCCCACAGGCGGCGTCGAGATCGTAAACAGAGATGGGGAAAACGCGGAGGGCTAAGAGCTAAGCTACAGCTAACACCACACCGGCTCTCTTTACCCAGCATTTTCCTTGCCTAATGTACGATCAATAGTGAACAAAATGGATGAGATTCGACTCCGCATCATCAACAAAAAAAAACTTTTGAACTGCAATGTCATAATCTTCACGGAAACATGGCTTCACAGCGGCATACCGGACAACGCTATTGAGTTAGCGGGCTACAACACACACCGCGCGGATAGAACGGCAGAGGAATCCGGTAAGACAAGAGGAGGTGGACTGTGCATTTATGTCAATAAAGCTTGGTGCACGAACTCTGTTATTGTCGGGAGACACTGCTCGGCTAACCTTGAGTTTCTCATGGTTAAATGTAGACCGTTTTATCTGCCACGGGAATTCACGTCAACCATTATAACGGCAGCTTATATTCCACCGGATGCTGATGCTAAGCTTGCTATGAAAGAACTTCACGCAGCCATCAGTAAACAACAGACTGCTCACCCGGAGGCTGCATTTATTGTTGCGGGAGATTTTAATCACTCTAACTTAAAGACAGTGCTCCCTAAATTTCACCAGCATGTTTCCTGCCACACAAGAGGAAACAAAACTTTAGATCATGTCTATACAAACATGGCTGAAGCTTACACCGCAACCCCCCTCCCCCACCTGGGTCAATCTGATCACCTTTCTTTGTTCCTCACCCCCAAGTACTCACCTCTCATTAATCGTGTGAAGCCATCAGTGAAGACCATCAAGGTGTGGCCTACGGGGGCAGACTTCACACTCCAGGAAAGGTTTCTACACACAGACTGGAGTATGTTTGCTTCTCAGGCCACCAGTGGCTCTCACACGGATATAGACAGCTACACCTCCTCTGTATTGGACTACATCAATACCACCATTGATAGTGTCACAACTCAAAAGCAGATCACCATATACCCTAATCAGAAGCCATGGATGAACAAGGAAGTGCGCCTCCTGTTGAAAGCACGCAACACCGCCTTCAGATCAGGTGATGCACAGGCCTATAGTACTTCAAGGGCAAATCTGAAGAGGGGCATCAAAAAGGCCAAGCACTGCTACAAGTTGAAGCTAGAGGAGCATTTTACCAATTCTGACCCTCGACGCATGTGGCAGGGCATCCAGGCCATTAGTGACTATAAACCCAACCACTCCATCCCCATAACCACAGATGCTGCCTTTCTGAACGAGCTTAATGACTTTTATGCACGCTTTGAGAGAGACAATAAGGAACCCGCCACCAGGCTCACACCTTCCACCGACCACCCAATCATCACAGTAAATTCCACAGATGTTTTCACTGCACTAAGCCGGATAAACGCGCGCAAGGCTGCTGGCCCTGATGGCATCCCTGGTCGCGTACTCAGGGCATGTGCGGAGCAGCTCGCTGGGGTCTTCACGGACATCTTCAACCTGTCCCTCGCCCAAGCAGTGGTTCCGGCATGTTTTAAATCCACCTCTATTGTGCCCATTCCAAAACATTCCAGCCCGACATGCCTGAACGACTACCGCCCTGTAGCACTCACACCCATTGTTATGAAGTGCTTTGAGCGGCTGGTCCTGTCACACCTAAAAGACTCTTTACCATCCACACTGGACCCATACCAATTTGCCTACCGTAGCAATAGGAGCACAGATGATGCAGTGTCCATGGCGCTGCACTCCGTGCTCACACATCTGGACAATAAGGACACTTATGCACGCATGCTGTTTGTAGACTTCAGCTCTGCATTCAATACCGTAATCCCTTCCAAGCTAATCATCAAACTTGGAAACCTAGGCATTAACAATTCAACCTGCAATTGGATTATGGATTTCCTGACGAACAGGCCTCAGCTTGTTAGGTTAGGCAACATCTGCTCCACCACAACCACCCTCAACACTGGTGTACCACAGGGCTGCGTACTGAGCCCCTTTCTCTACTCCCTTTTCACACTCGACTGCAGGCCTGTGAATGGACCTAACTCCTTCATCAAGTTTGCAGACGACACAACAGTGATTGGTCTCATCAGCAACAGCGATGAGACTGCTTACAGGGAGGAGGTACGGCACCTGGCCACATGGTGCTCAAACAACAACCTGCTCCTTAATACCTCCAAGACAAAGGTGATCATCGTGGACTTCAGGAAGGCGAAAGGAGGCACACACGACCCCATCCACATTAACGGGACGGCTGTTGAACGTGTTTCCAGTTTTAAGTTCCTGGGGACCCACATTTCGGAGGACCTGTCCTGGACCACCAACACCTCATGCCTGGTCAAGAAGGCTCACCAGCGTCTCTTCTTTCTGAGGACACTGAAGAAGAACCAACTGTCTTCAACTATCCTGGTGAACTTCTATCGCTGCACGATAGAGAGCATCCTGACCAACTGTGTCACAGTCTGGTACGGGAACTGTTCTGTTGCTGAGCGCAAGGCACTGCAGCGGGTGGTGAAAACAGCCCAGCGCATCACAGGGACTACACTCCCTTCCATTGAGGACATCCAGAGGAAACGCTGTCTGCGTCGAGCTCGCAGCATTCTCAAGGACTCCTCTCACCCCGCTCATAGACTGTTTACTCTCCTGCCTTCCGGTAGGCGCTACAGGTGCCTCCGGACAAGAACCAGCAGACTAGGAAACAGCTTTTTTCCCAGAGCTGTTTCATTATTGAACTCTGCTCCCCACTGATTCCACTAACCCTCATAACTTTAACTTTAATGCTGCTACTACATTGTTTACATTGCATAACAGGGCTGCCATGCATGACTGAACTGTACACACCAGTACTTCATGTTATCTGCTCTACCGGACTGCTTACACACACATAGAATCATTTGCACTCTATACTGCTCACTTGCACACCAGGAATATTACACTGAATGCTCATTTGCACTAATAAACTACTTCCATAACTGAATTAACTCATCTACTGCACTGTAACTCATCTATTGCATTTATTGCATAACTAACTGCATCCACTCATCTATTGCACTGTAACTTCAATAACCGCATTAACGCATATACTGCACTGTAACTTCAATAACTGCACTAACTCATCTAATACACTGTAACTGTATTATCTGCATCTACTCATGTATTGCACTATAACTTCAACAACTGCATTAACTCATGTACTGCACTGTATCTTTAATAACCGCATTAACTCATCTACTGCACTGTAACTTTAATAGCTAATGTCTGTAATTAATGCACACTCAAGTCACTTGCACTATTGTATTGTCTATATTGTTATCTGTTCATAACCACCTGTACATTAATGTTCACAGTATATAGCCTTCTGTATATATTGTTCATAGTACATACCGACTGTCATATTTTTCATACAACATTTGTATAGTATTTCCCTAAAATTGTATTCTGTATTTATTCACACTGTATATCTGCACTTGCTAATTGCACTTCTGGTTAGACCTAAACTACATTTCGTTACACTGTACTTGTATATGTGTAATGACAATAAAGTTGAATCTAATCTAATCTAAAAAATCATGTTAGAATTTTATACACAGCTGGTATGTATATAAAAAATAGTTTTCCATATAATTGAGAGGTTTGATAAATCTTAATCTAATACTTTTTTCATTTTTACAGCAACCTACAAAACAGCTCGTCTTAAACTTCCTCAAGCAGAAATACACACAGACTTGCAAACAGCAGAGGAGGAAGATGAGCCTAAAATCCTCAAGAAAAAACGGAAAAGGGTGTAAGTATTAAAGTGCCATTCTACAACTGTTGTCTACTGCATGTCTTCCCGACAGGGATTATCTCTAAACCATGAATAAACCGTATGTAAATTAGAACATTTAAGTCATTTCATAAAATCATGACATAAAAACATAATTGTGTGTATTTTGACATGACATTTATATATTTTAAGAAATTGTCAACTGTTTTTAGAAAAGACAGCTTTAGCATTTCCTGGACATGGACTAGTCTTAAAGTCCCTGACCAATGAATGCTAGATTTTTTCGTTTTTAATTGGTGCTCCTCAATTTTTGGTGTGTGCTCCTAGATTTAACTCCTAACTCTCCGAACTTGAGAGCACCAGTGCTACCAAATAAAAAAGTTAACTTTGAGAACTGGATGTGTATCTCAAGAGCAGACGGGCTCAAGTCAGCACAGAGATCGATGCTACACATCGATCGGTCTGGTCCAGAAAGCACCAAACAAAGTCAAGCTAGGGCTGGGCGATATACCAGTTCATACGGAATACCGGTGTGTATTTTTGTTATGATATGAATTTTTTATATACCGCATAACTGGTGTATGTTGCTTAAACAACGTGCGGAACGCGGCGTAGCGCGACACTGTTTCAGTGGGATCCCGTTTCACATTTGCACTGTGACCGGCCATTCACACAGAATGCGTGTTTCTTTGATGCGACACTACTTTATCATAATTTTTCTTTTTAAATGCCCTTAACGGAGGCGTTTGGATGTTTGGGTGCGTCTCGTGCATGAGTGGTAACGCTACAGATTTCTTTCCCATCGCAATGGGAGCGCGCACCTCGCGGCTGAACAGCAGCACAAGTTCGCATTACGTTATATTAAAAATACTCACAAACAAACATTTTCAAAAAACGGTCGTGTTCCCCTCATATCTGCTCAATATAAGCATATTTACATTTACATTAATTAATTTGGCAGACGCTTTTATCCAAAGTGACTTACATTGCATTATCCTATACATTTGTTTCTAAGTATGTGCAATCCCCTGGGATCCAACCCACGACCTTGTGTTGTTAACGCAATGCTCTTACCACTGAGCTACAGGAAAGCATATGATGTTTTTTAATTTGAACTGTTTCTCTATATCCTACGATGAGAAATAAGGGTCAGTAAGGAAGATTGACAGCGTGATGCGATTGTTGTCCTCTCACATATCTAATTTAAGCCTTTATTTTATGATTAAAAAATACGATTTCAGGAAATCATGAAGGTGGATGCTCCTAACTCATGAAGTTGGGAGCACCAGTGCTTCCAAGGAAAAAATTGTATTTCCAGCCCTGTTCTCTATTTACAGTATTTGCTTAAATAATATGTATGCAAGGTACATTAGCATGCTATTCAGTTGAAGTCAAATCTTTGCAGTTATGAGAGGGGACACTGTCACTTTCACCATAACAGTATAAAAGGGCATTTTAATTCAATCAACAGCACTATTTCCTCTCTCAATCAGTAGAAAATTTGGTTAAAAGATACAGCCATGTACCGGAAAACGGGTATAAATCTGGAAAACACCGTTATATACATTTTTGGTCTACCGCCCAGCCCTAAGCACATGTTTACTTTGTTGCTTCCTTGTTTATTTCCGTACGTCAGCGTGCTGGGTGTGACACGGTATTGTTCATGTGTGCATGTGATTCTGTTTAGGACAAAGTTCAAGTTCTACATTTTAAAAGCAATGTGAACAGGCAAAAAAAATTATATTTGAGCAGAAAATTTGAATTGAGCATTAAGGCTCGCAGTCTGAACGTAGTTTTAGAGACACTTCCAGATTATGTGAAGACTAATCTGTGAAATTCATTTTTTGTCCCCTCTATTAACACCACGGCAAGACCAAACACACGCTTTGAGAGTGACAGTGATGAAGAAGTTACAGTCAAACAAAGGACACTGCCTCCAGCCCCAAAAATAAAAGGTCCAGACGTTGACCTACGATCTATAATAAAGAAGCGAATGACAAGCCCACAACTCAGACGGTCTCTTACAAACCCAGATCCCAGGCAGTCTGTGACAAGTCCTGAGCCCAGATGTTCCCAGGTGAGTCCTGATTTGGAATGGTCTGAAACAAGCCTTGAGTCCAGACAGTCTGAAATCAATCCGGAACCAAGTTGGTGTGTGGCAAGCTCTGAACCACAATGGCAAGATGAAAGTCAAAGCACTACCTCAAGTCTTGTTCGTAAGTGATTTATAACATTTCTTAGTTTGTCTCTAACTGACATATATATATATAAATACACTCAACTAAAGGATTATTAGGAACACCTGTTCAATTTCTCATAAATGCAATTCTGGTAGTGGTGTAATGGTGTGGGGGATGTTTTCTTGGCACACTTTCGGCCCCTTAGAGCCAATTGGGCATCGTTTAAATGCCACGGCCTACCTGAGCATTGTTTCTGACCATGTCCATCCCTTTATGACCACCATGTACCCATCCTCTGATGGCTACTTCCAGCAGGATAATGCACCATGTCACAAAGCTCGAATCATTTCAAATTGGTTTCTTGAACATGACAATGAGTTCACTGTACTAAAATGGCCCCCACAGTCACCAGATCTCAACCCAAGAGAGCATCTTTGGGATGTGGAGGAACGGGAGCTTCGTGCATCCCACAAATCTCCATCAACTGCAAGATGCTATCCTATCAATATGGGCCAACATTTCTAAAGAATGCTTTCAGCACCTTGTTGAATCAATGCCACGTAGAATTAAGGCAGTTCTGAAGGCGAAAGGGGGTCAAACACAGTATTAGTATGGTGTTCCTAATAATCCTTTAGGTGAGTGTATATGTACACTGTAAAAAATGCCCGTGTAGTTAACAGTAAAATTCTGTTATTTTCACATAAAAAACCTGTTATCAGAAAGAGTCCGTAAAAAATATGGAAAAACACTGTAAAATTGTCTGTAAAATTAACAGCAAAAAATCCAGCCTTTTTACGGAAAAACCCTGTTAAAATGTGGGAAAATTAATCTTGTGAAATTAACAGTGACATTCTGTAGTTTTCACAGAGAAAAATGTTGTCAAAAAACGTCCGTAAAAATGCGAAAAACACTGTCAAATTCTCTGGGAAATGAACAGTGAAATTCCATAGTTTTCACAAGGAGTTTTTTTTCATACTCCACAAACACTATTGTCACCATCACTTACAGACACCACTGTCACTTTATTTCTGTTGAACGTCTACAAAAGATCTAACTGAGAATTAACACAAGTTTAAATGTTGATGGTTTTGTTGAGTCACCATTATGGTGATGAGTGTTTGCTTTAGTTGGGATCTTGACCCTTTAATTCTTATGTTTAGTCCCTACTTCGTTTTATTATTTGTGTGTTAAAACAGACACCAAAACAGATGGAAAGAAGTTCAGCAAAGTTCAGCAATACTTTCTTTACTATGGAGAGTGTAAGTCCTTAAGGATTGTGGCTTTTATACGCTTGATGCAACCAGATTTTTCGTACATTAGGTAACCAAGCATTGTTTTGATATTTCAATGTTTGTATATAGTTTTGTTAGAGATTTAAAGTTAATTGTAATTCTCATTTATGATATTGTATGGCATTGAATAATATACTGAATGCCTATATAAAAAAACATCTTTTAAGAATGTTCTAGCAGACATCAACAATATAAAAGTTTGTCTCAACAATGGTGACAATCAAAAAACCTCTTAAGATAAAAGCAAGGCACAAAACTCATACATGACTCTGTCGTGGCGAATCGGCCTTCCATCGCAGAAAGAAATCTCAGAGACAAGGGTTCCAGGTGCCAAGAGTTTAAACTTTATTTGCCCCGACAAACAAAGTGGGATATTCAGAGTTCATCTGAAGGGATCCAATGAATACATATCTGACTCCATCTTTTATACATTGTTTTCAAGTTGTTATCACAGTTTAAACCAATCATGTTTGCATGACATCGTCTTCTTCCAATCAGGTTTCATATGACATCACTTTTTCATTAGCCCGTCCCTCTGCGCTCATAGTTCCGGCCTACCATATTAAGATTTAATGGTGGCGTGCCTCTCAAAAACAAGTGCCTCTTTATCTTGACAATTTCCTGGGGGTTTCGGACGATACATGATTTAACCATGTTTCTATCAAAGATGAGCTCATGGTTTAGCGATAATGACCTACCCAGTGTCCTTGGTTGTATGTGATTTAATTAAACTTCCCTACAAAAGTGTGTGGGGAGTACGTCTTAGTTTTAAGAGATATTTGGTGTGTGTGCAGATGTTCAAGTGTTCAGACTCATACCCTTAGCTTTGTTAAAATGAGCTCACTGTTTAGAGATACTAGCGTCCTTGACTCTATGAGCCAAACCAAACTTCCATATTAAAAATGATGTGTGGTGTACGTGCAGCTAAGATAAGATGCTTGTTGTTCATGCAGGTGTACATGAGCTCATACTTATACACAAGGCCCAATATTGTTTCATAAGAATACATGAAACCTATAACTAACTAAATGTATTATTTTATATAAGAAAACTCAACACTATAATAGAAAAACCACCATATAATCCCCCCTTTGAGGCTGACAAGCCTCACACTCCACCAAAATGGTATCTGTAAAAAGGAAATTATAGACTAATATAAATTGTAACATCTAAAATAAAAAATCAATAGTGGTCAAATAGAATAATACATTTTGTGTGCATTCAGTGAATGATAAAATACTTAAGATATTGTACTACGTAAGTTGAAATGATACCTAGGTTCAAATAATACTTAGGTTACGAGTAAGCAATAAAAAAAAAAAAAATCCTTCCACCCTTCTGTAAATACTTCATAACATGAGTATTTCTGTTTTTAACCCCGTCATGGACATCAATTTGGATCTATTTTAGTCAATAGTAACATATGTGTGATCATTTTCCATGCTACGTTGTGATACAACATAAACAATCATCTGACTGGGAACAGTGGCTGCAGTTGTTCGTTGTATTGACTTCACGATACATGGCCAAATGCATAACATCAATGTGCATGCAATAAAGCAAGCCACAATCACCATCAAATTTTTCATGTTAGTAAACACACTTGTCATCCAGTCCCAATTAAATTCTTCTGAGTCAACCTCAGATTTGGTGAAAGTCTCAATCATTAAAGAGATGATCTTCCTTCCTTGCCGATGAGATGTTCATTCTTCTCTGTAATATAGGTGCCACAGGTTTCTCCAATTACTGCACAAAGTCCTCCTTCCGCAGCTGTAAACTGGTCCAAGACCAGGCGATTTTGCAAAACTGTCCTTCGTAGTCAACGAAGGACAGTAGCCTTGATGGCTTTCAAAAAAAAAATTTGTTCATAAATGACGTCTGGATTTTCTGTTGTTGGGATGGACACTCGATTTGGTCGTGAAAACTTGTCAAGATGCTTTGGTCCTTCGCGTTGCGTCGCCTTGAGCATGACCTGGGACCCACACTCGAACTGGTCCAGATGAAAACCGTCTGGACGATGCTGTCTTCATATTTAACAGTCACTGGCCCTGTACCGCTGGCTCCACCACTTGCTGCTATTTAGATCAGGTTCTGCAGCTCACTTGGTTGGCAGCTTCTCATAATTCAGGAAGATACAATGACAAATACACGTATGTGCAGCAGGTGCACTTACATAACAGTTTTGGTTATATAAAAAAAATAATAAATGAAAATTACATGTTATATATTTTAGACGCAAGAACAATAAACAAAACCAAATAAAATTCACACATGTGCACCAAGTGCACTCGCATAATAGTGTTTAATAATAGAGCACTAATGATTAACTGAAACATCAAACATTGAAACGTGTTGATGTCAAAATAATAAAAAGTTAAAAAAATCAATCCAACTACTTGCCTAACAATGTCTAAGGTAATATCTAAAACTATTCCCACGCATGATTATACAATTCTAAGCTCTTCTCCCTTGCTGTCCAAAAAACAATTAGTAATTCATGGGACACTTGTCTTTCTCATCGTATTCCTCATATTTGCTAATAACAGCTAACATATTCAGGATATTTTCTTCAGTATAACTGGTAAAAGACAGCAAAATATTACAGAAAATATATTCAATCCTATTGCTACATAAACTCCTATCTTAATCAGCCATGACTTTCATGATCCAAAGATCGAGTCCAGCCATGTTCCAATTTCTTTTTCTGAGCCAACATTGGCTGTCATGTCATCTCTTAAGTTTATACATTTTTCCATTGCTTTTGTTAACGACCCATCAGGGGCTGTTTTGTTTGCAATGTATGTAAAATAGTCCTCTCTGAACATTACGCATACGCCTCCTTTTTCTGCTAAAGCCAATTCAGTGCTTGTCTATTTTGACAGGCCATTTTACTTGTTGGTGCCAAACAGTGTTGGTCTTTAATTCTTATCCCCACATACTCAAAAATAATCTGCTATGGCCACACCCTGCTTTTCATATGGTAAGATTAATGGGTATGCTAATGTTTGATTCTCACAATTTTCCATACCTATGATTTTTAATTGTCAGTTATTGTGGCTCAGTCAAACCTGTTATTCAAATATCTTGCTGTTCCTTTTTCAGCAAACATTTCTTTATTAAGATGCCAAATCGTTGTACAATTTTCTGGGAACATGCCCATCTGTGCCTCATTAGATTTACTTATTATTTATTTTATTCAACATTTATTTATCCAGGAATTATTTAATTGAAATTAAAATCTTTTTCAATCGCATATGGTACTCAAATGGTTAAGTTTCATTTTCTGCAATTTGTTGCCAATATGATTTGTTTTGTCTTTTCACTTAAACGTTATTTGCTTACATCTATGCGGATAGCTAAGTATAGTTTAATATTATGACAACCGATTGTTTCATATGCATTTATTATACACATATTTTAGATATGTCTAAAATTATTGTTTCTGTCCAACCGTTGGTTATTAGTTCTGCTGTTTAGGGCAATATAAAATATATATCAGGAACATGATATCAATTTAAAACGAACTAAAGTAAGTCACTTAAACATTTTCTCAATTTCTTTTGTTTGTGGCATTTGTAATGGTTATAGTAAGGTATATCTAAGTCATAAATGTGCTCATATGGAATTTATCCATACTGTAGATGCCTTTAAACATACAGTAATACTTGAGTGGCTAATTGTATATTCTGGTGTATTTCTAAGAAAACTGATCTTGCTGTAGACAGCAATAGATAATGTTCTTCATTGTTGTCACTGTTATCAACACAGTGTACAAAAATATTTAAAATAAAAATTATTTAAAGAAGTCAAACGTCGCTAAACTTTAGTGACCCAGTCTATTGTCCAGAACTACATTAAACACTCTAAACAAAGTAGACTTAAAACTGCCCAAAGATGATTTAATTATCAGTTGGACACTTTTGCCTGACTGGACAGTTAATTCAAAGACATCAGGTCTGGAAGCTGTGAGGCGAAAGAATAACGGATAGCTCTCACTTTATCAACAAAAATGTAATACATTTCTCACAGAGCTCAGCTGACAGCTCCCTGAAAAAAAATGTATTTGTGTTCAAATCCAACCCATTATTATTCCAGGTACTCTTTAAATATCTAATTATATCCTAGTATTTTAGTTATAATTCAAAGATCATACAACTACACTGTAAAAAATGCCCGTGAAGTTTACGGTAAAATTCTGTTGATTTCACACAAAAAACCTGTTATCAGAAAGCATCCGTAAAAAATATGGAAAAACACTGTAAAATTGTCTGTAAAATTAACAGCGAAAAATTCATTGTTTTTACGGAAAAACCGTTAAAGTGCTTGTGAAATTAACAGTGAAATTCTGTAGTTTTCACAGAGAAAACTGTTGTCAAAAACCGTCCGTAAAAATACGGAAAACCCTGTCAAATTCTCTGGGAAATGAACAGTGAAATTCCATAGTTTTCACAACTTTTGGAGTTTTTAACTCCACAAACACTATTATCACCTTCACTTACAGACACCACTGTCACTTTATTTCTCTTGCATGTCTACAAAAGTTCTAATTAAGAATTAACACAAGTTTACATGTTAATGGTTTAGTTGAGTCACCATTATGGTGATGAGTGTTGCTTTAGTTGGGATCTTGACCCTTTGCTTTCCATGTGAAGAAGTCTTTCCCCAGTTTTGATATCTATGTGTTGAAACATATACCGAAACAGATGGGTAAAAGCTCAGACAAAGCAAACGATTAACTTCTTTAGGTTGGAGAGTAAATAAATGGATGCGAGTTTAGGTTTTGCTATAAAGTTATTTGTTGTCCTCATTTAAGATATTGTATGAAATTAAATAATATACTGAAAGTCTTTGACAGCACCTGTGACACATAATAAATGTTCTAGCAGATATCAAGAATATAACAGTTTGTCTCAACAATGGTGACAACAGAAAAAACCTCTAAAGAGAAACGCAATGCATTGTGGGTATCATCAAAGGACAAAACTCATCAATGACTCCCAGCATGCATTGCGGCTGTTAGATTTTCAATTGTTAGTCACCACTGTTGAGATTCATACTCTGATTCTTGATGTGTGAGTCAAAGACCAAATGCAAATCTTTTGATATTTCAAAAAATCAACTTTTATATTGATTGTTTCTGGAAATGTGAATTTTAAATGTAAATTAATTTAGACGTTTCTAAAAAAAAAAAGTAATTAAATAACATCGTAGAATTAGCTTTTGAAAAAATCTTATCACATTTTCACTTGATGTCACTTGCTACAAAACTATGTTTTATATAAAACAATGTCATAGCAGCCCAAAGAAAACTGTAAATTTATATATGACGGCTGAAAGACGCCAACTAAAGCAAACAGTGATCACAATAACGGTGACTTTAAGCAACAATAGAGCATCAAGTCATGGATGTTATGCTGCAGTCCCTGTGAAGCAGAAGTGATGATCGTCTTCAGTATTCTGACATATTTCCAAGATGAATAGTGGGTGTGGCTCATGTTTTGCACTGTGAATTGATTGGATGAATAAAAACAGGATGTTCCTGTAATTTTACGGTAGCTTGCTGGCAACCACAGCTGCCGGTATTTTTCCGTAAAAACTACGGAATTTGTATTTTCTCTCTTTTTTCTGATATTTAATGTTTTGTGGGTCACCACTATGCTGAAGAATGGAGTCTGTGTTTAAGTCAAGGTCAGGCAATGAGATGCAGATGTCATGCTGCATGTTGCTTTGTTTAAAAGTGACTTTGATGTTTTAATAACAAATTACAAAGAAGAAAATTAAGTAAATGTAATGTTATCACTTTTGTGCATTTGGACCACGTTTCAATTTTATATTAAGAAATTCTGTTGATGTAAAAGACTCAAATGTATTAAGTTCATACACCGCTTGAAGTTTGTACCCTGAGTTTTAAACTGCAAAGCTGTTTACATTCTTTTCCTGTATTTTTTACGGAATTTTCCTGGTAACCACAGCTGCCGGTATTTTTCCGTAAAATTTACGGAACATTTTTTACAGTGTAGATCAACTAATTCAAAGCTTATTATCACAAGTGAAGCCCATACCTCATTATAGGCTTCATATTAAGCACATTAAGCATTATGCATTAACTCTATTATAATCTTATATCAACATTTACTTTTACATTTAGTCATTTAGCAGACGCTTTTATCCAAAGCGACTTACAAGTGGGGTAGGTAATGGAAGCAATTAGGACATCATAAGTACAACAAAAGCATAAGTGCAATCAAAAATAAGGTTCATATAGCCCAACACAGTATACAGAATCATTCATTCATACATTTTTTTTTTTTTTTTAATATAAAGAAGAGAAAAAAAGAGCAGAGAAGAGAGTTGAGTCAGAACAGATCAGTCAGATGTCAGATGTTGGCGGAAGAGATGTGTTTTCAGGCGTTTCTTAAAGATGGCTACAGAGTCTGCAGATCTTGAAGCAGCAGGCAGATCATTCCACATAGGTGGAACAGATCCGGAGAAGGTGCGCGAGAGAGATTTTTTACCTTTTTGGGATGGCACCACAAGACGCCAATGTAGCTTAATGAGTAGAGGAGTGACGTGTGCCCTCTTCGGTTCATTAAAGATAACTCTTGCCGCAGCATTCTGGATCATCCGTAGAGGTTTGGTTGTGCAAGCTGGATGTCCTCCCAGTAGTGCATTGCAGTAGTCCAGTCTGGACAGGACTAGAGCCTGTACTAGGACTTGCATAGCATGCTCTGATAGGAAGGGTCTAATTTTCCTGATATTGTAGAGGATGAATCTACAGGACCGGGCGGTGCTGGCAACTTGATCTGTGAAGTTGAGCTGATCATCGATCACCACTCCCAGGTTTCTTGCCTTTCTGGAAGGTGTGATGGTTGATGAGCCCAGTTGAATGGAAAGGTTGTGATAAGTCTTTATATCAGCCGGGATTACAAGCAGTTCTGTTTTTGAAAGGTTCAGCTGTAGGTGATGGCCGTTCATCCAGAGTGAGATGTCGGCTAGGCAAGCTGAGATGCGTGCAGAGACAGTCGGATCGTCAGGGCGAAAAGACAGGTAGAGTTGTGTATCATCCGCATAGCAGTGATAGGAAAAGCCATGTTTCCTAATGACAGAGCCTAGGGATGTCATGTAAACAGAGAATAGCAACGGACCAAGCACTGAGCCCTGAGGAACACCTGTGTCGAGATGTTGGGACTCAGACACCTCACCCCTCCAAGATACACTAAATGACCTACCTGAGAGGTAAGACCTGAACCATTGTAGCACCATTCCGGAGACCCCCATAGCCTTGAGAGTGGACAGGAGGATGTGATGGTTAACAGTGTCGAAGGCGGCAGATAGATCCAGTAGGATGAGAACAGATGAGTTGGAGGAAGCTCTTTCCAGTCTCAGGGCTTCAATGACAGAGAGCAGCGCAGTCTCAGTGGAATGACCGCTCTTGAACCCAGACTGGTTGCGGTCCAGGAGGTTGTTCTGGGCGAGGAAGGATAAGAGCTGGTTACATACAACACGTTCTAGAGTTTTAGCAGCGAAGGGGAGTAGGGATACCGGTCTGTAGTTTTCTAACAGTGCAGGATTAAGAGTAGGCTTCTTTAGTAGTGGGGTAATACGGGCCTCTTTGAAGAGTGTAGGAAATGTGCCAGTGGTGAGAGACGAGTTGATAATGTGAGTCAGAGAGGGAACAACCGAAGGAGAGATGGCCTGGAGGAGATGTGTGGGGATGGGATCTAGAGGGCAGGTAGTCGGATGGTTAGAAGAAATTACCTTGGAAACTTCCTCTTCAGATAGGAGGGAGAAGGAGGGGAGCAAGCATGTGTCTGGGGATTGACTGTGATCAAGAGACGGTGGCGCAGAGAATTGATTGCTGATGGTTCTCGTTTTCTTTACAAAGAACGACGCAAAATCGTCAGCTGTTAAGTCTGATGGAGGGGGGGGGGGTAGGCGGGCAAAGGAGAGCGGAAAAGGTTTTAAAGAGAGTACGAGGGTCAGGAGAGTTGTTGATTTTAGTGTGGTAGTATTGGGTTTTGGCAGAGGAGACATCCGCTGAGAAGGAAGAGAGAATAGACTGGTAGAGAGAGAGGTCAGTGGGTTCTTTTGATTTGCGCCACTTTCTCTCAGCAGACCTGAGAGAGACGCGATGCTCACGGAGAACATCAGATAACCAGGGGGCAGAAGGAGATGCACGAGATGGCCTAGATCTTAGAGGGCATAAAATTTCTAAGCAGGAGGTTAGTGTGGAGCAAAGGGTTTTGGTGGCGGTGTTAGCATCAAGGAGAGAGAACTGTTTAGGGGGTGGGAGAGTAGCAGAGACTGCAGAGGATAAGCGGGAGGGAGAGAGAGATCGTAGGTTGCGTCGGAATGTGACCAGTGGGGAGGCATGTGTTGTGTCTGGAGAAGTTAAGTCGAGATCAAGAGTGATGAGGAAATGATCCGACGTGTGCAGTGGGGTGACCTGGGAGTGATGGGTGAAGCAATAGCGTGTGTAGATGAGATCAAGTTGATTACCAGATTTATGGGTTGCTGAAGTGGGGACTCGCTTGAGGTCAAACGACGCAGTCAGGTTGTTGAAGTCGGCAGCCTGGGGTTTTTCTAGGTGGATGTTGAAGTCTCCAAGTACCACCAGAGGAGTACCATCCTCTGGGAATGATGACAGAAGTGTATCCAATTCCTCCAAGAAGAGTCCAAGGTCCCCTGGGGGGCGATAGATAACTACAACATGCGTTTTAATAGGGTGGATGACAGTGACAGCATGAAACTCAAAGGCGGTGTTGTTGCATGAGGGTGCCAGCTTGTTAAATTTCCAGTCGTTGGGAATAAGTAGACCGGTTCCTCCGCCCCTCCCTGATAAGCGTGGGCTGTGGGAGAAAGTGTAGTTATTAGAGAGGGCAGCCGGTGTGGCAGTGTCCTCTGGTTTGATCCAGGTTTCAGTAAGTGCTAAAAGAGAAAGACCAGAATGTTTAGCAATAGCTGTGATGAAATCTGCCTTGTTTACAGCGGATTGGCAATTCCATAAACCAACAGGAAAGGTAATAGAGGTAGTGTTGGATGCGGAAAGAGTACGCAGGTTGTTAGCATTAGCCATGCGTGGCCTTCTGCGAGTTACCGTTGGTGTACGAGATGTAACGACAGTGTGGATTTGAAAACACATAGTGAAAAATTAAGGAATGTACAAGACAAATAAAGATAATAGATAAAGTGCAGTAAAATAAGTGCAAAACAGTAATACTCAAGTGCCTTGCCTGTGTCGTTGCTCGGTGGAGTCGCACAGGTAGAGTCGATGGTCTTTACTCTCTTCGGTCTTTAGTCGCACAGGTAGAGTTGATGGTCTTTACTCTCTTCGGTCTTTAGTCGCACAGGTAGAGTCGATGGTCTTTACTCTCTTCGGTCTTTAGTCGCACAGGTAGAGTCGATGGTCTTTACTCTCTTCGGTCTTCACGCGATGAGGGCTGCACGCGACCGCAGCACGCGGTGGTCAATACCACTTAAATACCCTATTCAATCACGCAATTGAATTCAGCAGGACACGCATTCCAAATCTCCGAATATTAACACGCAAACAAATGCAAACTAACAGCGCGTGACTCAGTGGACGCAAACAAAGGAAACGAAACTGCGTTAGACTATAAAACACAAATGATCGATTTTCACTTACGATTACCCGTTGATTCTTAAGCTGCAACAAACTGCTTCTCTGATATATCAATATATCTTAAGCAATATTTGAGTAATTATGATAATAAATGTGAACGATCTTTCCTGTTGGCCACATATAAATGAAACTTAAATTCTCCTTTGACCAAAGGCATTTGATTATTCAGCTCATTATCTTCCACAATCAATGACATTTGGCTCCTGGATAATTCATATGGGGGTGGACTCATAGCCTTCCTCAATTTTTCGCTGACATTTTCCTCATCCTCAGCTCTCTTGTTTTCTTCATGTTTTAAAGAAAATGAATTACTTACTTCTTAAACAAATTCAATACATCTTGTTCACTTTTTCTCTTAACTTCTCTTTTCATGCTTTTGTCCCTGGGTTTATGATTTCTTATCAACCCTACCATTATTTCACACATTGTCATATCAAACGTTCTACTTTCTGGGCATGAAGTTCTTAATTTTTTTTTTTTGTTGCTCATTTCTTCAAAATGTCTCCAGTCAGTTCTCTGCTCACATGATATCTTGTTCCAAGATTCTCTACTGGTGTGGTGGCCATTCTAACTTTATTATCCTCACTTATTCTGTTATAGTTGGGCGCCTCTTTGTTTTATTGCGACCTATGGCCTTAGGTTTTCTGGAGTTATTTGCACATCAGCTTCTTCAGTGTAACGGCCTGAAACTGCAGTGGCTCTATTTCTCTCTGCTCATTGGTTGTAAACAATATCTTACTTTCTCAATTTACATATCTTGTTCTGCATAAACCTGTATTTCCGGATGACTGATTAATCTGTATCCTCTTCCTACTTTTTTGATAACCTTGTCTTACTCCTTGCAATAATTAAGGTTTCACCAGGTTTGTGGATTGGGATTTTTATGATCAATGGGACACGCTGTAACGCGGTGTCTAGATTGCCAAATCTATTAATTCTATGGAAGCAAACTCCTAAGTAGTTTCTCAATATGCCTACTTTACAACACCTGCCTACTATACCTCTCCAATTCACATATGGCCACTCGTGCTCAATTTGTTCCAAATTCTGAACTTCTACTAGTTCGTCCAAGAAATTATTTTTCTTTTCTTCTGTCAGTGGCTTCTTAATGCCTGCTAAGTCCCTATAAAATGATTCTCTCCAGAAATGATCACTAACTCCCTTCGTCTCTGTCAATATTCTGGCTACTCTTATTCTCTCGAAATATGATTGTAAGCTTTCCTCATCTAGTAGTTCAATTCTAGCCATACGCCTTTAAAACATCAATAGAACATGAAATTAATTCACAATGCTTTTCACTTTTTACTCAATGTAAAACAGTTCTTCACAGCAGCACACATAATACTTTGTTTTAAACATCATGGTCACTTTTAAACAGAGCAACATGCAGCATGACATCAGCATGTCATTGCCTGACCTTGACTTAAACACAGACTCCACTCTTCAGCATAGTGGTGACCCACAAAACATTTAATATCAGAAAAAAGAGAGAAAATACAAATTCCGTAGTTTTTACTGAAAAATACCGGCAGCTGTGGTTGCCAGCAAGCTACCGTAAAATTACAGGAACATCCTGTCTTTATTCATCCAATCAATTCACATTGGAAAACATGAGCCACACCCACTTTTCATCTTGGAAATATGTCAGAATACTGTAGACGATCACCACTTCTGCTTCACAGGGACTGCAGCATAACATCCATGACTTGATGATTTATTGTTGTTTAAAGTCACCGTTATTGTGATCAGTATTTGCTTTATTTGGCCTCTTTCATCCTTTTCGAGAACAATACCAGTTTTCTTTGTGCTGCTATGACAGTGTTTTATAAAAACATGGTTTTATAGCAAATGACATCAAAAGAAAATATGATTTGATATTCACATGATTTCTCTATGATGTTGTTTAATTACTCATTGGGTATTAATGTTACAACAGTCTGAGTGAATTTACATTTAAAATTCACATTTCCTGCAACAGTCAGTATAAAAAGTTTCTGATTCGTCAAAAGGTTTGCATTTGGTCTTTGACTCAAACATCAAGTATCAGTGTATGAAGCTCATCAGTGGTGACCAACAAATGAAAATCTTACAGCCGCAATGCATGCTGGGAGTCATGTATGAGTTTTGTGCATTGCTTTTATCTTAAGAGGTTTTTTGATTGTCACCATTGTTGAGACAAACTGTTATATTGTGGATGTCTGCTAGAACATTCTTAAAATTATTTTTTATATAGGCATTCAGTATATTATTCAATGCCATACAATATCATAAATGAGAATTAACTTTAAATCTCTAACAAAACTACAGTTGTGTTCAAAATTATTCAACCTCCACTGAAATTGATTATGATCATTCAGTCATCCTGCTTACAATTAAATCAAAGAGGCACGTGTAGGTCAGACAAATATAACATAACATTTATAATGAAATAACCACAAATGTCTTTTCTGAGCTCACATCATTATCAGTTTTATTCAACCCCCAAGTGACATTCAATCTTAGTACTTAGTACAACATCCTTTTACAGTTAAAACAGCTTTTAAACGTGAAGCATAGCTTGACACAACCCAGCAAGCAAAAATGTGTTCCTTAGACGCTATTTAGACGTTATTTAGACCACTCCAGTCCACGTGCATTACTACAGGGAATGTTTTGGATGTCTCTCTAAACAACACATGAACAAGTTAATGAGTAAAATCAGGTTGAGTTAAGGAATCAATCATCACTTCATTATCTCATTAATAATGAACAGCTGCTGTTAACAAACACAATCACTAAAGAAAACATGAGCAATAAGAAGTCACCATAATAGTGTTTAGTGTTTCCTTTAGTTGGGCTTTACCCTTGATTTCTACTAGAAGTTTTCTGAGGCACAAATCTAGCAACCAAGAAAAGAAAAAATTATTTAGTTTCTTGTTGTTGGGAAAATTTGCACAACTTTGAGTGCTGGTGTGTTATTTATTAGATGTATATGTCCCTAGATTACATCTCTGTTTTGACAGATTAGATGGAAACAGCAGAAATTTAAAAGTTCGAAACTTTTTTACTGTTTAAACTTCCAAACATCAAGAATCAGCTTATGAATCTCAACAATGGTGACAAAGTTGAGTTGCATCTTTTCTTCATGCAGCAATGCATGCTGGGAGTCATGGAGGAGTTCTGTTCTAGGCTGTGACCCAAAATGCATTGCAGCATGAAGCTTTCTTTTGTTGAGTGTCACCACTGTTGAGTTTCATGAGCTGATTCTTGATGTCTGAATTGTTCAGGTGATTTTTCTACTATTGGAATAGTAAAAAAAATCCTTCACAAAAGTGTTTACCTCACCTAGTCATACAATAACAAAACACATCTGCATTTGACTATTATGTCCTCTAATGCAATTACCACCTAAAGGGAAACAATCCATTTCGCCTTCTGTCAAGGTGTTTTGAATGTACTTCAGAAACACACTATTACAACTAAAAACAAACTTCACACTTCCTGAATCAAGGGTGAGAGCCCCACTAAAGGAAACACTAAACACTATTGTGGTGACTTCTTTTTATTTCTGTTTTATTTCACTGATTATTGTTGTTATTTCATCATTAATGAGATAATTAAGTGATGATTGATTCCTTAACTCAACATGATTTAACTCATTAACTTCATGTGTTATTTAGAGAGACATCCAAAACACTCAGGGTGGGGATGAACGTGGACTGGAGTGGTCTATGGAACAAACCTTTTTGCTTGCTGGGAAGTGTCTTGCAGCGATCTACAGGTATCTTCGCCCATTCATCATGGGCAAAAGCCTCCAGTTCAGTCACATTCTTAGGCTTGCGCACTGCAACTGCTTTCTTTAAGTCCCACCAGAGGTTCTCAATCGGATTTAAGTCTGGTGACTGCGATGGCCACTTCAAAATGTTCCAGCCTTTAATCTGCAACCATGCTCTAGTGGACTTGGAGGTATGCTTGGGATCATTGTCCTGTTGAAAGGTCCAACGTCTTCCAAGCCTCAGGTTTGTGACGGACTGCATCACATTGTCATCCAATATCTCCTGGTACTGAAGAGAATTCATGGTACCTTGCAAACGCTGAAGCTTCCCAGTACCTGTAGAAGCAAAACAGCCCAAAAGCATGATTGACCCCCCGCCATGCTTCACAGTAGGCAAGGTGTTCTTTTCTTCATAGGCCTTGTTCTTCCTCCTCCAAACATAGCGTTGATCCATGGGCCCAAACAGTTCTAATTTTGTTTCATCAGTCCACAGGACACTATCCCAAAACTTCTGTGGTTTGTCCACATGACTTTTGGCATACTGCAGTCGACTCTTCTTATTCTTTGGGGACAGCAAGGGGGTGCGCCTGGGAGTTCTGGCATGGAGGCCTTCATTACGCAGGGTGCGCCGTATTGTCTGAGCAGAAACTTCAGTACCCACATCTGACAAATCTTTTCTCAGTTCCTCAGCAGTCACACGGGGACTTTTCTCCACTCTACGCTTCAGGTAGCGCACAGCAGTCAAAGTCAGCATCTTCTTTCTGCCACGACCAGGTAGCGTTTCAACAGTGCCCTTTGCCTTGAATTTGCGAATGATGCTTCCTATGGTGTCTCTTGGTATGTTTAACATCTTTGCAATCTTCTTATAGCCATTGCCCTTCCTGTGAAGAGTAATCACCTGTTCTCTTGTCTTCCTGGACCATTCTCTTGACCTCACCATGTTTGTAACCACACCAGTAAATGTCTAGAAGGAGCTGAGTATCACAGTCATTTTAAAGCTGCCAAATTGGTGCTTATTAGGCTTTATTGCTGCTCCCTGATATCCACAGGTGTTTTCAATACCTGATTGAAAACACTTCATTGAACCTCTGTTCTTCAGAGTGATAGTCTTTAAGGGGTTGAATAATTATGTCAATGAAGAATTCACAAAAGAAACATTTACTACTGTATTACAAAACTAATTGATGTCATTTTAGTTGCATATGGTTCTTTAAGAAGTCCTTGTAGGATTTCATTCTGAATACAATTACAAATGTACACTAAATTCCCTAAAACCATTTACAGCATTGGGGGTTGAATAATTTTGAACACAACTGTAACTGTTAAGATTCTCTTCTGAAGGGCAAATGAGGGAAAATAACAACTGACCTGTGGGCTCAGATGTGGCAGGCACATGCGGACGGGCAGACTGCTGCTGCTTCAGCAGGTATTGTTGCAGTTTATGCATCCGTGTCCCTCGGACACACTTAGCCCCCATTACAAAGGAAGCGTAACCATCAGCTCTGCCGTCCCAAATCTCCTTCCATGTACTCTTGGCACGAGCTCCGAAACCAACCAGCTGATTGTCGTCTGGTGATGCCGCTGGTGCAGATGGAGTTTTGGGCGTGTAGTGTAAAAGAGACAGAATTTCCTCAAAGCTGTGGGCGTATTTCATAAAAGAGACCAGGCTGCTCTTGCTTTGCCCCTCGGTCATTGTGACTCCTGCAGCCTCTTCTTGCTGAAGGTTCTTCATCAGATAGATGGTGTACCCCACATCATTTTCAAGGAGCCACCAGAAGATCTTCCCCTTGTATTTCCCAAACTGCAGGATGTACTCACCAAAAACTTCTTTTAGGTCTGATGCATCACCTCCTCTTTGACGGACCACATTCAGAGCATTTTGTCTCACAAGCTCCAGCTTAATTGGTGCCGACTTGTCCTGCAAAGATGGGTTGTTTTTTATTGTTCTCGCCCGGTCAGTTGGATCCTGCAGGAGATATCCCAGCGGTCCCTTACTAAACGCAACCTTTACCCTTCCGGGAAAAAAAATTACCGTTTTCTGCATGATGACCTGCGAGACAAGAATGGCAGTTTTTAATATGTTAAAATTTACATTGGAATGAAAAATGAAAATCAGATGGGTGTTCACACATGCAGTACAAACAGTGTTGTGATGAAACGGACAAATGTATACTTTGTTTTCTAATAAGCACTCCAATATTTTACATTTCAGAAAAAAAGTCTATTCATATACATAAAACACTTCCAACCAATGATGTCCCTTACGAAAATTAACCATGGTTTTATTTCAGTTAAAACGGGAAAAAAACAGTGTTACTGTAGTAAAACCATAGTTACCAAAAGCGAACTATGGCTTTAAAAAACATAGTTAAAGCATTGATACTGTGGTAAAAAAAGAAAACAAGGTTACTACACTGTTACCACAAAAAATATGTGATTTATAATCAACTGAAAATACGAATTATGTTTATATTTAAGATTGTAAGTAACCAGCGACACTTAACTAGAGGGCAAGATGTGCAAAAAAATCCGGTAAACGACCAAACATCCCTCAATAAACAACACACAAATCTATATGTAAACATCACACAACAAAGGAAATGCACAACCATAAACACGAATTACGGTCATGTTCATTCATACATTAGCGAGCAAATGCTGGAGACTCCAGGCTCGGCTTTACATGGAAACGGCCCTGCGCTCATTTATGCCAGACAGTGTAAGGGTTTCAATCCACATCTGCCTTGAAGTTGCTAGTAATCCTCTGAAGGGATTGATGACCATGATGTGATACAATCTGAGAAAATATAGGAAATCGCTGTGCGCTAAAACTCTTTGGCGCAACTCTGGTCTGACCGTTTTCATTTCAGTGACAGAATAGCCTGAAAAATTTCAGTATGCAATGTTTTATGAAAATAAAAGTAGAAACAACCACAAAAATACACAACTTTTCATTAAATCTGTTTCAGCAATTTCATATGAGGTGTGAAAGCACAATTAGTGCATCGTATAAGGAACAGGACAAATGACTGTAGGGTTAACTTTTTTATGAAACAGGTAAGGGGACGGAAACTCCTTGGGATAATGAAGCTATACACATCATAGCCCTTACCGTAAATCAGGGCTGTTCAATTAAAGCGGTCAATATTCTTATTTTGAAGTAAAATCTACTGAACTGTAGTGACTGGATCAGTGTGAAAAAAGCCATTCAACCCTTGACTCCCTTTTGTCCCGGTTTCTAGATACCATCATCTAAAGATCGAAGCAAGTATGGCTCCATGAGTCTGGGTTTGCGTTTGGAACTCGCACCGATAGTGTGATAACCATTTGGTTTCTCTGTAGGAGATTTACGACTCCGTAGCTTCAAAGCATTGCTTTTAAGTCTCTGTCTCACCTATTACTTAACATCTGAGCTAACCAGAGAAACTTCTCTGACAAATAGGAACTTATGTGCTTAAACTGTCCTTTCATAAAAATGTTTCTAAATGTCTGGATATGTTGCTGCTCGTGCCATTATAAATACTCTGTAACTGTTAGATATGCAAGTTTTGATTTAGGGTTAATTTGATGTATTCATACCTTGGGAGGATTCACATTTCAAAGACTTGCATGTTTCATATGTAACTACACATCTCTGAATTCCCTATATGATGAGCTATTTTATAAAAACATAGCATGCATCATACTTTGTCCATAACTAAGTTTAGGTATTAAATGCTAACTGACCATACTGTCAGAGCCATGCAAATGAGGCGCCATGAGAAAGGACCTCTCTTTGGCCCACGGATCTCCTTCGTGGCATTGGCCCACAGACCATCTGGGGGCAGGGCAGGTATGCATTTAAAACACCATCACCGATCCACTTCGGAGCGTCTCTTGATTTAGGAATTGGAAGGGAAAAGAAAGAGGACAATCTAACGGACACCCCCGCTTGGGGCCCCCTCTGGGGTCCCCGATTAAGCCATGGAACTCCGGACTCAGGACCTAAACTCAGCGTTTCAACAAGACTGCATTCTGAAACCATTCAAGATTTCCATCCACACGAATACGGATATTGGTCCAACATCGAGATTGCAAGTATCCGTTTCTAAATACATAGTAGCTGCGTTAAGAGCGTGCCTCTTTGTTAAAGATGATTCTATTGGTTTTCAGACATGTTTTACCTGCCTAGCGGCCATCTCTCTCTCTCTCTCTCTCTCTCTCTCTCTCTCTCTCTCTCTCTCTCTCTCTCTCTCTCTCTCTCTCTCTCTCTCTCTCTCTGTGTGTGCTTCGTAGCGCGCTTGTGTTTCATGTATTTGTTTGTCGTCATTTTGTTTACCATGTAGAGTAGAGTTTAATAAAAACCCATAAAGGCATTTGTGATGAGTTCTCTTTGTTCAGGCTTACAAACTTGGTCACTTAAACTGTGTTTCGATCTATGCTACCTCTGCTCTTAATTCTGTTTGTTAAAGTCACGTTACTTATAGTAATGAGATAACGTTAGTGTATAAAATCATTGATCCATTTGCTGGACGAATACATATAGGATTTTTGTCACTATACTGCTAATCAGAATTGTAAAATATGTATGTGTAATGACGATTATTATACATATTTTCCTTTGCGCTAAACTAATTCCTTGACTGAAATTGACGTTTTAAATAACTCATTTCATATATGTTTGATCTTGATAGATCTGGTGGAGAATCTTATTTGTTGAGTAAACTCATCCTTAATTCAACATGCAGCTAAAATCGCTACAGAACATACAAACAAAGTGTAACGATTGAAATGGATTCATCGCGAGCAAATTACTGACAAAGCTACTCGAAATGCTGCCCTTCCATGCCAATTATACCAGAACAGATTCTAAATTATCTTTCCAATTAAAACAGGGCTCATTAGGAAATGCTCTTAACAGGCTGTTCATTAATTCAATTGGTTTAATATAAATAATTCTTGCAAAAAAATAGAAACAAGACCTCATGGTTTATAAATAAGCATTTAATCGAAGAGTGAAGTGTCAAAAAGTGAGGAGGACATGTCCCCTCTATCTGGGAATTGCGCTCCTGGCAGGACGTTATTTCTAAATGGCCTGTGTGCCAGTGAACGGCTGCAATCCCGGGTCCCAGGTGTACTGTTGCTGAGAGTTCCTCTGAAGGGATTTACATTTTTTACATTTAGTCATTTGGCAGACGCTTTTATCCAAAGCGACTTACAGTGCACTTATTACAGGGATAATGGAGCAACATGGAGTAAAGTGTCTTGCTCAAGAACACTGGTGGTGGCTGCTGGGATCGAACCAGCAACCTTCTGATTACCAGTTCAGTGGTTTAACCCACTAGACCACCATCTCCCAGGAATAACATTGGCCTGTGCACAGTGGAATTACGACTGAGACCTTCTCTTTAGTGTGATTTAACTGAACAGTTGAAGTACTAAGTACACATCTGCCTGCAATGCGCTCCACATGGAAAGCGAACCGCGTTAATTATCTGAATGGAGAGATTGGTCATAGCAAGCCAGCCAGGTTAGTTATCTGCACGTGCTCCTCACAAACTTTGTTAATAAAACAGAATTTAGCAAATCAACGTAGAAACAGATTATCAAATAACCCTAACAAGATTAATTTCTTCATAACATTATTGTGCTCTGCTTGGTTTTTATATAGTGCTTTTGTACATTACTCATAAGTCTGGCAATCAACTAGCTCTTATCTACACAGGCTACTGCTCCACTCATGACTCACAGGTCACCCTGCTGCACACGTCGGATCATTTCCTAATCACTCTTGATCTCGACCTAACTCCCCAAGACTCTACTCAACTCAACTTTATTTATATAGCGCTTGTTATAATTTTCATTGTTACAAAGCAGCTGTACATGAGACACATTGAATACAAGTAAAACAACTAAAGGCATATACCTGTAAAAACAAGAAAAAGGTGAAACAACAAAAGAAAGACACACAGATGCTCCACACACACAATATGCATACATACTTACACACATTGAAATAGACGCACACAAACACACAAACACACTCGCACACACGCAAAGTGAAAGCACACATTGGCGATAAAGGGGAGAGAACCACAGGTCAAATATTAAACGGACTATTAATTCTTATATGCAGTATTAATTATGTCTAACTTCTGAATTCTAAAGCAGCCGCCCCGGCCAGGCAGATAGTGCAAAACAATATGCAAACGGTGGCGAGGAACCAAAAACTCCAATCGAGAAAAAAAAACTCAGGAGAACCCAGGCCCAACCAGGGGATTCCAGTTCCCCTCTGGCAAAAGCTGCTGCCTCTGCACAAGCTCAACAGTGCTTGCACAACAAGGCTAAAAAATAAAATAAAATAAAAACTTAATAAGGTAAATGATAGATTTAAGATTATCATTAACAATCTAATAGCATTTGAAATGTTGTAGGAAAATCAAAGTTGCAGCGTCCTTTATCCAGCTCTATCCTCTTAGCTCTTTTCAGGTCACCGCTTCCCATTCTCAGCTCTGCCATCAGGTCTGGGCATGAACTGCATCCTGCGGAAATCTTGGAACAAAGAGACAAGACTGGCTGAGAGTAGAGTACTGTTCTGCACTCTTTGATGCGACAAGTACATCATATGTTGTTGGATGTGTTCCTGGTTCCGGTTGATCTAAATAATGCAGCCTAGATCCTCTGAGGATGAATATTATGGAAGTGTAGTGTATGCAAGATTGAAAAGATGCGTCTTAAGTCTAGATTTAAACTGACAGAGTGTGTCTGCCTCCCGGACAGTGCAGGGAAGAATATTCCAAAGGTTATGCGCTAGATAAGAAAAGGATCTACCACCTGCACTTGATTTTGAAATTCTAGGTATTACCAACTGACAGGACGCCTGAGAGCGTAATGTACGTGGAGGACTGTAATACAATAGAAGTTCATTCAAATACTGCGGTGCTAGACCATGTAGGGCTTTATAGGTAATAAGCAAGATCTTAAAGTTAATGCGATGCTTTATAGGTAACCAGTGCAAGGTTGACAGAACCGGGGTTATATGCTCATACTTTTTTGTACGTGCAAGAACTCGAGCTGCCGCGTTTTGAACCAGTTGCAGTTTTTGTAATAGGCCTGCAGGGCAACCACCTAAAAGTGCATTACAGTAATCTAGTCTTGATGTCATGAATGCATGAATTAATATCTCTGCATCTGACAGTGACAGCATATGACGTAGTTTAGATATATTCTTAAGATGGAAAAATGCAATTTTGGTGTTGGCGACATGGCTCTCAAATGACAGAGTACTATCGAATATAACGCCAAGATTCTTAGCTGACGACGAGGATTTTATGGAGCATCCGTCAATTGTGAAGCAGTATTCTTGGTTGTTACATATTGCGGTTTTCGGTCCAGTAAGTAACACTTCTGTTTTGTCCGAGTTCAGTAGTAAAAAATTGTTAATCATCCAGTTTTTTAAATCGACAATGCATTCCTTTATTCGATGGAACTGCTGGGATTCATGAGGCTTCGAGGAAATATAAAGTTGAGTATCATCAGCATAACAGTTAAAGCTAATTTCGTGTCGCTTTATTATATCTCCTAGAAGAAGCATGTATAATGCGAAGAGCAAAGGCCCTAAGACTGAGCCCTGTGGTACACCGTACTGGACTTGCGATTTGCGGGACACCTCATTGTCTATTGCTACAAATTGAAAACGGTCGGATAAATAAGACTTAAACCATTTCAATGCTATTCCGTTAATGCCGACGTAATTTTCGAGTCTATGTAGGAGTATGCAGTGGTCTATGGTGTCAAATGCAGCACTAAGGTCTTGCAGCACCAATAACGAAAAACAGCTACGATCAGACGCTAAAAGCAGATCATTTGTAACTCTGATCAAAGCAGTCTCTGTACTGTGACATGCTCGAAATCCAGACTGGAATTCTTCATTAATGTCATTCCTTTGGAGGAAGGAGCATAATTGAGTTGAAACTACTTTTTCCAGAACTTTAGATATAAAAGGTAAATTCGATATAGGCCTGTAATTCCCTAGTTCTCTAGGGTCGAATTTGGTGTTTTGTACTAAGAAGAGGATCAATCATTTCTGGGAGCATTTCTTTCAGTAGTTTCCTAGGTATAAGGTCTAGCACGCATGTTGTTGATTTAGATGATCTAATGATTTTAGAGAGTTCATCGTGATCCACAGTGGAAAATAATTGCAATTTCTCCTTAGGGGTGCTGCAGTTAGTTTGTTCAGCAGGTTTCACTTCTGGTTCCATTGTTATAATTTTTTCTCTAATATCTTGGATTTTACTAGTGAAGTAGTTCATAAATTCATCACTGTTATGCTGATAATCAGAATCTGAAGTCGCTGACGACTTATTTTTGTTAATTTAGCCACGGTGTTAAATAAAAACCTAGGGTTGTGATGGTTTTCTTCTATTAGTGATGAAAAGTATACGGATCTAGACGTTTTTATGGTTATTAATAAGGCCATTATTTTCAAAGTCCCACGAAAAACAGCAAGAGGGCGTCCAAAACCGCATTCCCTGACCGGGAATCGAAGCCGGGCCGCGGTGGTGAGAGCGCCGAATCCTAGCCACTAGACCACCAGGGAGCACACACTCATGAACATTCCTCCGCGGGTGCCCGGGGTGCCTGAAAGATGTTTCTCCTTAATAGAGGCAGTGTGTCCAAAGGTACACAAGCAGTTACCTGCAAGTAAATGGGGCCCTGCGGGATCTGAAACCAGTTCAAAAGAACTTCCCACCACTCTGCACCATGTGAGGCTCGAACTCACGACCTTCATATTATGAGACTGACACACTACCAAACTGCACCAACGAGACGTGCTGTGACGATGTCATCATGAAACATAGATAAACCAGCATTTATTCAGTTTTTTTATCTTTAACTCTTCATTATTAGAAACGCATTTAAGCATTACATAGTTATTTGTTAATTAAAATATTAATCACTATTCATTCGCAGTGCTATCCAATTCAATCTTATGTTTAAATGCATACAGCCTTAGTGAGATTCTTATGTAACGGTTCCTGTTATTTGATTGGTTATGGTAACAATCCAATCCGTATAGATGCCTTTATTAGGAAGTACTTCCGTTGTTTAAGATGGCGTCTGCTCCGTGGCAAACAGTATCTCGTGGAGGTTTCTCTGTTGACTCTTGCGATGTTTTATTGTTTTTTCCGCATCCAAAGAAAAGTATGTTAGCGATTACTGTGATCTAGAGACTGTTCATTTCCGGGATTATCGAGTACTTATCCTTTCGCACGGAATACCAGACAGATCGTTTTTATACTCTGTAAGGATACCGTTTGGCAAAGGTGTATTCAGACGGAAGGAGGTCTGAGAATTAACGCTGATTAATTAACTGCTCACGGAATTGCCGAGTCATGGAATGGGATTTAACTGCATGAAAAGGAGGTTGTGAGTAAATTACAAGGGCTGTGGATACCGTTGCGGATGCGTGATCGTATTATGTGACTGTTTTGGTTTGCTCCGATGTTTTTGTGGGAGAGCTTTCTCTTGATGCAAGGAACTGAATGTTTTGGATTACTTCTTACTAAACTACTCTTTTTCCTTGGCGGGATTACCCTGCATTGAACTGAACTTTATTCATTGGCTGGATTTGATTCTCATGAACTGCTATGTGTTCCCTGGCGGGATTTTTCTTGTTAAAAGGGAGAAATTCTAATGATTGATGGTTTCCTTTTTGTTTATGAATTTACTAAGTTTATATTTTTTTGGATCTAATGATGATTTCTCTAATTTTCTATGAATTTGTTTATGATTTGTTGATCTACTTTTGACCTTTCTATGAATGTATTATGTTTATGATTTTTTTGATCTAATGATGATTTCTCAATTTTTCTATGAATTTATTATGTTTATGATTTGATGATCTTGGTTTTTGAATATATCTAGTAGTAAAAATGAATAAGGTGATTTATTGCGTTCCATCATTGTGGCTTTATCTTTAGGTGAACGATAGTTTTTTGCACTTTATCTGAATTTGCTTGATCATAACTGAAGGGTCTGTGGTTATTTCGATACCCAGGCCGTTGTAGGTTTCTTGAGGGAGTTTAAAAGTTTGTTTGATTAAATGACAGTAACTCTGTCTGGCACCCCTAAATAAAATAATTTAATCAAGCGAACTGGTAGACACAGGAAGCGTTACAGTGCTACAGCATGAGCATTAGACAGCAACAGTCAAAAGTGAAAAGACTAGGCCTTTTGTTGATTTAACAGGGAAGCTATCCATTTGATTTCTGCAAAACGTTTGTGATGGAAGGGAACTGCGCATATAAACAGGCTGCTTGGAGTTCTAAGAACGGATATTCTTACTTGTGACCATGATGTGATACAATCTGACGAAACGTAGGAAAATTCTGTGCGCTACAACTCTTTGGCAGCGTCCGTCGGATGCAGTGGCGCAACTGTGGTCTGACCGTTTTCATTTCAGTGAGAGAATAGACTGACATTTCAGTATGCAATGTTTTTTGAAAATGAAAGTAACAACAACCACAAAAATACACAACTTTTCCTTAAATCTGAATCATCAATTTCATATGAGGTGTGAAACCACAATTAGTTTATCGGATAAGGAGCAGGACTTAGTTTAAATGACTGTAGGGTTAACTTTTTTCATGAAAAAGGTTAAAGGGACGGAAGCTTATATGGATAATAAAGCCATACACATAGCCCTTACCGTAAATCAGGGAAGTTCAATTAAGGCGGTCTATTTTCTTGTTTTGAAGTAAAAACTACGGAAAATACAAACAAAGTTTAACAATTGAAATGGATTCATGGCGAGCAAAGTACTGACAAAGCTACTAACTAAGCGCCATTCCCTACCATTTATAGAACTGATTCTAAATAATCTTCCCAATTAAAACAGGGTTCATTAGGAAATGCTTTTAACAGGCTGTTCATTGTTGCAATTAGTTCAATATATATAATTCATGCTAAACATAGAAACAAGACCTCATGGTTTATGAATAAGCATCAAATCGAAGAGTGAAGTGTCAAAAAGTGAGGAACACAGGTCCCCTCTGTCCCCCCCAGGAATTGCGCTCTTGGCCGGATGTTATTTCAAAATGGCAGGTGTGCCATAGAACGGCTGCAATCACGGGTCATTCCCGAAAGCTGTAGGTCTACGGTTGCTGAGATGCCCGAGGCCCGATGCACCCACATTCAGGATGGCCGAGCGGCGTAAGGCGCTGCGCTCAGGTTGCAGTCTTCTCTGGAGGCTTGAGTACGAATCCCACTTCTGACATTGCTGTGCACACGCTGGAGACTCCTGGCTCGGCCTTATATGGAAACAGCAGTGCGCTGATTTCTGTAAGGCAGTGTGAGGCTGCCAAACACAGTTCCTGGAGTATGCAGTAACGGCTAGCTCCAACAACAGCTGACTTGAAGTTACTAGTAATCGCCCGAAAGTCTTGATTACCAGGCACAGGAGTGTTCCATCAAGCGTGGGTTCTGTCTGCTCCTTGCCTGCTGTCAGGGAAGGCCAGCGGCGAATGGATAACGCTTCTGGCTACGGATCAGAAGATTCTAGGTTTGACTCCTGGCTGGCTCATTGCGCCTCCTCTCCTTTTCGTGCCATGAGGGCTTCCGCTGACCTGCACCAAAAAGAGCTGCCGTGTTTTAAACCAGTTGAAGTTTTTGTAGTAGGCCTGCAGGGCAACCACCTAAAAGTGCATTACAGTAATCTAGTCTTGATGTCATGAATGCATCAATTAATTTCTCTGCATCTGACAGTGACAGCATACGATGTAGTTTAGACTACAGATGGCATAGCCTCCAGAGATAGGACTGAACACCCCTGTATAATAAAGGTGCACTGAGCCCTAAGCCTACAGAACCCTGTAAACTCTTGACTGTCTGTGTGAAGTCACAGTGAGTCTGGATAGCTCAGTCGCTAGAGCATCAGATTTTTAATCTGAGGGTCCAGTGTTCAAGTCCCTTTTTCGGGGGATGAGTTTATCCTTTGTTAGTCACCTTTACCTTGTGAGCTCTTATGGCCCCGCCCTCTATTGATAAAAATAAATATAAAACTTTGCTTGTGCGTTGGAGTCGACACATGGGCTTTGAGCAGGGATTTCATCGAGCACATGCGTCAGGAATTCCCTGAGACTTCAGCAAAAGCTGCCAATCTTCTCCCTGCAGATGTAGTCACCAAGTCCTGCTAGCGCAACTTTGCCGAAGGGCTGTTGGCTTGCCGTGATCGTATAGTGGTTAGTACTCTGCATTGTGGCCGCAGCAACTCCGGTTCGAATCCGGGTCATGGCAGGGGACTGCGTCTTATTGAAGTCCTGCCTTTCCCTTTTTGACATCGTCCTCTTTGCAGCACGACCAAAACCCAGAGAGCCTGGAACCTGTTGTAGTCGTGGCCGAGTGGTTAAGGCGATGGAGTTAAAATCTATTGGGTCTCCTCGTGCAGGTTCAAATCCTGCCGACTACAGCTGCTTTAGGGAGAGAGAAGACGATCAAGCTTTTATAGTTTCCCACATGTTTCATTACGAGCGACTCTGCTACAGATGGCACGTGTTCCTGATATAACACAAATTGACCTGTACAGGTGTGCTTGTTGAGTTGTCGATCCAACTAGATTTACAACAATGTAGTACACATTCAATGTAAAACAATGTTTACATACTTTATAGCCTTTATATGATTTTCTGGGGGTCCAGGGTTCAAGTCCCTGTTCGGGCGATGAGCTTATCCTTTGTTAGTCACCCATACCTTGTGAGCTCTTCTGGCCCCGCCTTTTATGTGATTTTACGAATGTTTTCTTTGTAGGGACCTTAAAAGAAAGCACGGCCAGATAAAAGTCCAAAGACGAGCTGTCAGGGCAGTTTTTAAAGCACGTCTTACTTTCACTTACCTGCCAACTACTAGAGCCCCGTTACTCGGATCAGGTGTACTTGATGAACTGCAATCTACAGATGGCATCGCCTCCAGAGATAGGACTGAACACCCCTGCATCAGAAAGGTGCACCAAGCCTAAGCCTTAGGAACAGTCCGTATTGCGCTTGCTGAGGTGTCATGCATGGTCCAGCAGTCAGGACCCCTGGTTTCACCCAATCGGCCCAGGTATAACTCCCGGCGTGAGAAGCCAAAGGCTTCTTTTCCTTCTGTGTGTTTGCAAAGCCGTATTGTTTTAGAGAAAGACTCTGTTAACCTTTCGGTTAACAGCCGAACGCGCTAACCGATTGCGCCAAAGCTGGGGAATAATAGTCTGTTAAGGGGGGGGAAGAAGGGGAAGAAAGGGGAAGAGGGAAAAAGAGGGACAAGGGAGAAAAAAAGAAAGGAAAGAGAAGAAAGTGATTCCCCCCCACTAGCAATAACCTTATTATATTGTTTATCATAAACTATTGTTGAAACACTATTTTCAATTTCACAATGAATTTGTATGGGAGTAAAGATGATCACAAGGTTACTGGTTCTGATCCCGCGGTTGGCAGAAAAGAAGATGTTTACTTTTTGTTGCTTCATCGTTTAAAATCATATGAAATATGCTAAAATTATTTGTGTTTTTCCTTATTACAGTAAAAATTTGCATTGTATTAATAATATATTACAGATTATATACAGTTAAACAGGTCTTTTTACAGAGTTTAAGTACTTTGAAATATATTTCTATAGTGATAACAAGACAATCCTTTTATTTATTACCTATAATTATTGACTATACAAAAGCAAATGTACTGAATCTGCTTCCACAACACATCAGTAACCACTTTTAAATGCAGATTAAACATTTTTTTACAACCTATGCACTGTGCTGGTTCACACCAACTGCACTATTTTTCAGTTTTACTCTTTTAATTCACATTTTAAATAAATTTTATTTTCTTTAAATCATAAATTGTATTTGTGATTTTAATCATATGCTTTTTAAAGATGTCTTTTGCATTATGTATTCTATTCTATTTTGCCTTTGTCAATCATTTTTATGTGAAACACTTTGAATTACCTTTATGTATGAAATGTGCAATATAAATCAACAAGCCTTGTCTATAACATTTTGACTGTACAATAGCAAATGCATTGTGGCATATCAAAACAAAAAGAAGCGTTTACTTTCATTCTATTAATTATTTAAAGATTAAACATACATTAATAAAAAGGTTATACATTCATAAAACTTTGTTTAATATAGTGCAACAGTACTAAAAACTTACCTAGATAAAACTATTATACATTATTTAAACTGTTTAGTTGTTTAAAAGTGCAACAGAACAGAAAACAAACAATTAAAACTATTATACATTAATAATAACTAAAAGAAAGATTATTATTAAAGAAAAAGTACACCCCGACATACTAATTATGTCATCATTCACTCACCCTCAGGTGATTTTGAACATGTATGACTTTCTTTCTTCTGCAGGACACAAAATGTAGTTTGAAGAACGTTGGTAACAGAAAACCATTGGTCGCCGTTGATATGTGCCCAAACAAAATAGTGAATGGGGACCAATGATTTTTGTTCCCTTACTTCTTTTAAATATCTTTTGTGTTTTGCAGAAGAAATGCAGTCAAACAGGTTTGAGATGACAAGAGAGTAATTAAATAATCTCTTCATTTTTACATTTTTTTTACATTGTTTTTATTTTTCCAACCACTGTTCCTTTGGTACAGCCTCAACAGAGGGGCAGTATACAACCCCCTTGTATTGGCTGTGCCCAGTCTCTGCTGTCCTGAACTGCCCACATTTCTTGCACGTGTTGTGCATCACTTTTCGTGTGAGTTTTTAAACTGGACCAGCAGAAGCAGCAGGAGCAGAAGGAGCAGAAGAGAGGCTGACACTGGGAGCCTGTGAAGCAGGAACCAACACAGGTCCCTGTGAGGCCACTGGCATCGGCATCAGCATCACCATTTGAGCACCTGGGGGTGGAGCGGGAAAGAGTTGCCGTGGTGTTGGTGGTTTTACAGCAGTCGGTGACAAAACTGTTGGTGCTGATGGCATCTTCCTCTTCCTTCTCAACTGAGCCTGGCCAACGGTGCTACTGGGCAAGTGGTATTTGTGAGTTGGGCCTGGCTGGGGGGGTGCAGATTGGGGGCGGATATTGCCAGGGAGAAGAGGGTCAGCCGCCACAGACAAGCGACTTTGCAGTTTCAGTCCCTGCATCACGACTGCACTGTCCTGACTTTTCACCCTCTTATTGTGCCACTGGACTACAGTGGTGTGGCTCACATCCACTAGTTGCAGGGTGGTCTGCTGCATCACATTCGCATTGACCAGAATGCACCGCCTGATTTTTCTGTAGTCCTCCAGTATCAGATCCCATCTGGACACTTTCCCATTCCCCTTCTTCTTGGGACTCCGGTGAATGGCACAGAGCCTGACAAAAATGGTCTCAATCACACGACAACAATCTGGTCATTGGGCAAGTGGAGCAGTGGTTGTGAGTGCGTGCCTCTTCACACTCTCCACCCCTGGACTGAACTCCTGCCTCTTTTTGGGGGACCTGAACCTCCCTGTGTCAAGCTTGCTCTGGTGTCTGGCAGCGAACACCACCCGCTGCTTGTCGTTATCCAGCAGGTTCTGCCAAAGAGCAACAACATTGCTCGCCTAAGCAGAGAGAGCATAGAATACATAGCAAATGAGATAACAAAACATTGTCAAGTATAGACATGTATGACAAGTCAAAAAGGGAAAGAAAGTCAAATGTTCCTGACCTGCTGGTTGGTGAGGAATAGAGAGGGCTGGTTCCTAAGGTCCACAAGATACTCTGCCAGGCTGTCGACTCTGTCCATCCCTGGCACACCGGAGTTATCCACAGCCTAAAAAAAACAGTGATTCACAACAATTTGTGGACTATGGAGTGAGACAAAGCACAGACACTAATATACAGTTATACTTTATATAACCGAACGCCTCATTGAGTTCTAAACTGCCCACAGAACAGACCACAAGTATTTGAGCGACAATCTTACAGTTTTTATTGACCCATTTGCAGCATTTTGTCAGATTAATCGTTTTTCAGACATGTGAGTCATATCTATAAGACACAGGTGATTGAACAAATACAAATATATAATTATAGAGCAAATGTTACGCATTATAAAGGAGTTGTTTCCAGTTCTTGATTGTGAATAGTCAATAGCTGTTTATAGTCAAATTCCGCCTTTTATATAGATCAATATACATACAATATGGTATTTACATACCGCAGACAGATCAGTAGATGTTGAGGCACCTGACTGTGGATTGGAATCAACAGCCAATGTGGAGGAGTCAGCAGCCAGGGTGGAGTCAATAGGCTGAGAGGATGGAGCAGCCAGAGTGGAAAAGTCAGCAGCCATGCAGGAGAAGTCAGCTGGCGGGGAGGTGGAGAGAGACTCAGCAGAGGGCAAAAAGTGGGAGGAAACAGAGAAGCTTGGTTCATCTGAGAGACTTGACACAGTAATATCAAGGGTCTGTTCTTCACTGAAACACTCATCGTCCTCGTTCTCTCCTTCATCCACATCCTCAAGCATGTTCTCTGTCTCCTTTGACTCGGGATCAACCACAAGCGGCTGTCCAGTCTGACTCAAAAGGTAGTCAACACCAAGCAGCTCTCCTACGAAAGATAACAGAAATGCACACACGTCATTAATTATCCAACTATTTAATAACTATAACAATAAATATTCAATATAGATAAATGCAATTGTTATTAGACATCTGTATTTGCAATTAGAATATTAAATGGAAATACTTAAAGGGTTAGGGTCAAAAATAAATGTCTGTCATCAATTATTCACCCTCAGGTTGTTCCAAACCTGTATTAATTCCTTAGTTCTGCAAAACACAAAGGAAGATGTTTGGAAGAATGTCAGTAACCAGAGATTATCCCCCATTCACTCCCATAGTATTTATTTCACTACTGTAGCAGTAAATGGGGGATTAGATATGTCCGGTTACTGACATTGTTCCAAATTTCTTTCTTTGTGTTACATAAATGTATTGTTGGACTTTTCAGTGTCCTGCATGTTCAGAAATTGAAGGAAGGCATTCTCTAACAAGTATTGAAGTTTATTGGTCAGATAGTAATACAAATATAGCGCCGGGTTGTCTCAGACACAACGTCTCACAAAGAATCAACCCGGAAATACGTCATCACGCAATATTTATAGTATTTCTCGTCGTTCTGTCTTCCTCCTCCTTCCTTTCAGGCTCCTCCAATAGCACGCTCTTTCTTTGTCTTCAGCGAGTGGTGTTCATCACTTGTTTCTCTCCACCTCTGCCAGATTCTAAAAACAGCATTTCATCCCCCACCCTACTTTCTAGAGAACACACTGCATTCTTTACCTGTTACAAAACTATGTGTGTGCGTGCAATTTCACCCTGTTTCACCCCCAACTGACCTTTGGCTCAGTTCCTCCTTCCACTCACACACACACATAGACACATTCTGTTGCGAGCACATCATTATCAGGACATAGCTTGGGCATCAAATGCATGTATTAAAACACTCATAATATTATGATTTCACCTCTAAATAAGACAAACCTAACTAAATGATTAAATGTAATTACGTAACTGAATAAATGATTAAATCCCTCACTTGTCAAAGTTGAAACCAATAGTGTAATAGTAGATATACAAAAGGAGAGGGAGCATTACAATGCTTTGGCTTTGACTGTTTATTATTTCTCTCCACCGCTATATAACAGTGATTTTGTAGCTGTGTTCAGAAAATATGGTTCTCTTATAACTGTAAGAAATGTAAGGCAAATCCTTGGATTCAATCATAAAAAGATGTCATCCTAAAGTAAATTGTGTATAAAGCGCTGATCACATTAGAAAAACTTTTAAACACATAAGAACAACTTTACCTTAACCATTGACAAGGCAGATAGATGTTATGCTATGAGGTTGGTGGGGCTATTGGAAAAATAAAAAAGATTACAGCTCAGTATGAATGAACCACTGAGAGTACAATGCAAGCATCGTCCTCAGCCTCAAATAAAAATGCCTTTCTCACCAGTTGCCTTTCAGACAATGTTTTCACTCTAGTGTGCCTTACATGAGCCTTGAAAACACCAATCAACCTAGAGTCGCAAGGATGCATAAAGAAAGGCTCAAGCTTCTCATAAGTGCGACAAAGCACCATTCTTCCTTTGTCTCCATTTTCACCCGTGAAAGATATTATCTCACAGCACTGAACATCACTAAGAGGATAAGCATTGTTGGGTTTCTGAGTATTAACCACAGGTTTGGGCTGTTTTTTTAACTGTTCTTTGTGCTTCTCAATTTCACTGAGACGGTTGACTATTTGCGACAGAGGATGTTTACCAGAGCGGACTAACTTCTTCAGCTGATGAAGGTAGTTTTCAAAAGTAATAGCACTACATTCATCCAGTCCACCATAAACATTTGCATCAGAGGCAAGGTGAACCAAAGAGTGCACATTGTACACCAAGAACTCATCCCCATACAACTTTCTCCCATCCTCCACAAAGTGGACCAAAAGATCTGAAGCAAATGAGTTGTATTCCTTTACAAGAAACAGGCATACCAAGATGGACAATGCTACACTGAACAACAAAAAGTGTTCATAGAGATCGTCAGAGAGAATGCCTTTCAAAACAATTTTGCCTGTGTAATGGGCAAATTGTCGCAATTCCGTAGCTTTCCACCTATCTATTTCGTCCAGGCCACGTGGCTTCCTAGCGAAAAGGTTTGGTATAAATGGCCTCAAGTCGATAAGTCTGGAACCTGAGCGGACGATACACGGGTTCTGAGCTTTCCAGGCAACCACAACAGAATCAGTTTCCGCATAACACCAAGACAGCATTGGTGCAAAAAGAAGATACATCTAAAGGCTGGTGGTGCTCTTCCTGAAATTGATTACGGAAAGACACATCTGTTCTGAGAATCAGATTTGTGTTTTCTGGGTAGATAACACGAGAACCATCCCAGAAACCTTTTTGCGTGCACTTATCGCAAGCATAACAGCCCGAATATTGAATGTGCGCTTAACAAGTGCTTTTGCTGGGGCATCACAACTGACACATCGCAGAGTAACTTTTAAAAGACCCTTATCAGTCTCTAAACCATTCCGTAATATGGCATTAAGGTCACGCATTGAATCCGTCAAAAAATCTTGGTTTGGACCCACCTAAACACAATGCAAGAGGAAAAACAGTGCATGGAGTCAAATTTATTTTGCACAACGTTGGCCACAGTGATTGGTTGTTGCTTTTGAATAATGGCAAGCCATCAATTCTTAAAGAGATGTCCAGACATTCCAAATTAGAGACAAGACTATGGGGGTACATTTTTAAGTATTTAAGCATCTGTTCTTTGCAGCCAAAATAGAAATACTGCATTCCAGATTTCACTTCAAATGTCAGAGTCTCACAAGTTCCAACCAATGTTCTTGCAGTCTTTGGAAGTTCTGAGTGATGTTCTCCAAGAATCCTAAGAAGGCCATCGACTGCATTGTGTTTTACCTGAAATGTATTGACCCACTGTGCAAGTCTAACATTCAGGGGCAGTATGTCATCTACACTTTCATCATCAGGCATATCAACAGAATCTAAATCTGAATCACAATTTGCTTGAGCTCCCTCAAATTCAACAGCATTCTGTGCTACCTCAACATGCTGAGCTACCTCAAGAGGCTGTGCCAAGTCAACATGCTGTTCTACCTCAAGAGGCTGTTTATTATTGGTCTCCACATTATTAGAGGTTGTCTCACATTCCACACGAGACCTTTTTGCAGATTTTTCCTGGTCTCTTTTAGCTCTCTTCCAAAGAGTATTGTATTTTTGTTGTGATGACATTTTGTCAGTCACTACCCACATAAAATAAAAAACCTTTCAATATACCAAGCCAGATTCCATTGTTTCCATTGTTTCTATCGTCACACACATCAAAGTTGTCACTGTTGGAGCAAAAAGAAATATAAAAAATTAGTAGAGACCAACACACTGGCCTGATAAGACATACAAACAAGACATTTTAAATATTTTATTTATAAAATATGATATATATTACAGTAATAGCTTACACCGCATCCTAACCAAACGCGACTGCTATAAGCAATTTGTTTGTCCATACCGAACGCAAAAAAGGGGCGGGACGCGTCAATCAATCAGAAGACACAGCTAATCAGAACAGTTTGTCTCTGTCCACACAGCCTCGCACGCTGCAGTTGAAGAGTGGACGAAGAAAGATATATGTGTCCTGTTTCCAAAATAGAAACGGCCGTTGCTCGTCACTCAGCGCTATCACGGCTGGTTAGGACAAAACCTTTGGTTAACATAGAAAAGATACCTTTATCGCGCGTCGCATCTCGTTTGGTTAGGACACGATGTTAACATGTTAATTTAAACATATGGTGGTATTTTTGCTGTTTAAACTTACCAGAACGTTCTGGAAAGAAACAAAACTTGCTGGAGATAATCAGTCAACAATGGTAACTAATCAACTTAAATTTGTTCCTATGCCATGCAAAATCTAGAATATCATAACCCGCAAACAACAAAGTACATAAAACTCTTGTGAAATAATTTTGAGGTCAAACAGATCTGCCATCAGTGAGCAACCACCGAATTCAAATATTGGCGCCCTGCTCCAAATTCAACACAGTATTCAATAAAACACAAGAGTGACTAATATCGTTAATGAAACATTTACTTATTTTACTGCACTTTCGGAAGGTTAAAAAATACAAATATACTTTGGTATGTTTTTAGCTGAAATAGGGTTACCCATATGCAAGATTTAATTGTAAAATATACTTCAAAACACGTCAATATACGTAAATGTAATATCCAGTCGCATCTTAATTAAGTAATAATCTTAATAAACACACGAAGATAAGACTAAATAAGAAAACATGCTCCGTACTCACCTAATGAAGCGCCATGTGGAACAGACGTTTGTTGTGCGCATGCGCGATCTGTTTTGGGCGCGATCCGTTTTGCTCTTAAAAAGATAGCTTACATTTTAAAAAAGCAGCTTCATAATATTTCTGATTTCCCATGATGAATGAATGGATTATGGATTGATTGATTACTTACTTAATAGACACTTAAAATATGATTACACAATTAATAATCTAATATTTTATCACATGCCATCAATTATTCTAATAAAGTAAATATAATATTTTCTAAGATTTATATAATAAAAAATATGTTAATTTATGTTAATATACATTTAATAAAAATACCACAAACCAGACTGCTAAACAAACACAGACCAGACTTTGTGCCAGGCCCATGCGTCCAGCGTATCTATAAATAGTCTTCCATTTATAATTTAGAGCCATGAAAAACTATAGTTGTGCTATATTTTTGTCCCAGGTTATGTGCAGAGGTGTTTTGTCACTCACTGCTGCATAAAAGAGCAAACATTGAGTAGTCCAACGGTTTAAATGTTACTATAGGAGAAAAGGATGAAGGTCTCAATCATTTAGTCAGAGCAGCATTACTGTAAATTCAGCCATATACATTTAACACTGTGCAACAAAGCATGGTGCACAAGATGACAGGACACTGTGCTGCTGCATAGGACACGTTGCCTCAAATGTAAATGTTTGGGTTACACAGAGATCCAATAGAGGTCTCAACTGGGCATACTAATCGTACACATTTAAATTTTCTAGCAACATTTTCTACCATAAATATGTGGTTATTTCTTTCTTATAAGTGTCGTTTGGCCGAGTACATGTATATAATACTCAGAATCTGTGCTCTGCATTTCACCCATCCAAGTGCTCACACACAGCAGTGAGAGTTTACATACAGTTTTTGCAGCCATTTTTGCTGTGGTGCCCGCGGAGCATGCGCGCGTTACTTCCGTGTTAAACAGGAAGAACCCTCGTCAGTTTCCGGTTTGCAAGACTTAAAGCAGGGAGAAATGGGAAACTGAGAAAAATTAAAAAATTTAGCAGATGCCTTACACTGCAACACACCGCAGTGGTGTATAGAAGTGCTGTTCTCCATCCATCCATCTTCTTCCGCTTATCCTGGGCCGGGTCGCGGGGGCAGCAGTCTAAGCAGGGATGCCCAGACTTCCCTCTCCCTAGACACTTCCTCCAGCTCTTCCGGGGGGACACCGAGGCGTTCCCAGGCCAGCCGGGAGACATAGTCCCAGCGTGTCCTAGGTCTTCCCCGGGTTCTCCTCCCGGTGGGACATGCCCGGAACACCTTCCCGGGAAGGCGTCCAGGGGGCATCCGGAAAAGATGCCCGAGCCACCTCAGCTGGCCCCTCTCGATGTGGAGGAGCAGCGGATCTACTCTGAACTCCTCCCGAGTGACTGAGCTTCTCACCCTATCTCTAAGGTATCGCCAGCCACCCTGCGGAGAAAGCTCATTTCGGCCGCCTGTATCCGGGATCTTGTCCTTTCGGTCATGATCTACAGCTCATGACCATAGGTGAGAGTAGGAACGTAGATTACACGGTAAATCGAGAGCTTCGCCTTGCGGCTCAGCTCCTTCTTCACCTCGACAGACCGGTACAGCGAGCGCATTACTGCAGAAGCTGCACCGATCCGTCTGTAAATCTCCCGTTCCATCCTTCCCTCACTCGTGAAAAAGACCCCCAGATACTTGAACTCCTCCACTTGAGGCAGGAACTCTCCACCTACCTGAAGTGGGCAAGCCACCCTTTTCCGAAGTGCTGTTCTAATTTAACTAATTTCTAATTTTCCCATTTCACTCTGCTTTAAGTCTCCCCAACTGGAATCTGTAGAGGGTGCTTCTGTTAAATGCAGGAGTCACACATGCTCAAGGGCTCCTGTGGTAGTTGGAATGAGAGTGGAGAGAGTGGTGTTTATTCACTCCCCCCAATTACATTTTCTGGTGGTCCTAAGATTCACAACCTTCGGTTGTCTAAAAAAAGTTTCAATTATGTTGTTCTAAAAACGTATAACCTTTAACTTTACGAGAACTTTCATCAAGCACAAAATAACAAAAAAAACATTCTGAGAATATTGTTCCAGGAATGGTTATCCTTCAGCATTATGAGAAACTTCATGAAGCCCTAAATAACAACAAAACAACGTTCTAAAAACATTGTTCTTGAAACGTTTTCTCTCAATATAATAAAAACCTTCATCAAGTGCAAAAAACATCCAAACAATGTTACAAGAACGTTGTTCTAAGAACATTTTCCTTTAAACTTACCAGAACATTTATCACCTACAAATGACATCAAAACAATGTTCTAAAAATATTGTTCTTGGAACGTTTTCTCTTAATATTTTGAAAACCTTCATCAAATGCAATAAAACATCCAAACAATGTTACAAGAACGTTGTACTGAGAACATTTTACTGTAACATTACCAGAACATTTATCACCTACAAAAGGCATCAAAACAACGTTCTAAAAACATTGTTTTTGGAACGTTTCCTCATAATATTATGAAAACCTTCATCAAATGCAGAAAAACATCCAAACAATGTTACAAGAATGTTGTTCTAATAACATTTTCCTTTAACATTACAAGAGCATTCGTTGAGTAAAAATAACATAAATAGAACTTTTCTAGAATGTTGTTCTAAAGACGTTTTTTCTTAACATTAAAGGAACCTTACTCATACATTGAAAACATTATAACAACGTTCCATAAACATTATTTTAAGAATGTTTTCCCCTAACCTTTAAATAACTTCAAAGCAACGTTAGTGAAAGTTGTGGGAACGTTCCCTGTTTGCTGGGAATACATCATCACAATTGCCTGTGTAATTGGAAAGGTTTTGCCATTATTGTCTTGGGGTCTGTTTCTGGCTTCCCTGAATTATTTTAAAAGCCTGAGTGCGATGCATTCTGAAATCCTGTTAATATCAGGTCTCTGAGCTGCCTGGCCATGGGTCATGAAAAGTCTGTGGATAAAACAATATATTTAAGGGATTTTGTATGATGTTATTCTATGGTTCATTGCAGCTTTGTAAAGATACAGACTAATTATGATTCTTTATTTTAAGCAAATGAAAAGTGAGGGATAATTTATGATGGCAAACACTGTAAAAATGTCCTTTAACACAGGTGCACCACAATTTAACTCACCTCTCAGTTGCTTGCTGACCAGGGGCTGAGCCACTACACTTTTGAGAAGCTCTCCAAGGACCAGGCAAGATCTTTTTCTTGCACTTAAGGGAATACTTGGAAGGACACTGATCAATGGCATGCAGACACGAATACAACCGCAAGATCTCTGCTATCTCGTTGGTTGACAAAGCAGTGATAGTCCGGTTGAGGCTAATGATGTTCCCTGCCAGGTTATCCATCGCCTCCTATCCAGGAACACCCCTTCAATCACATCTAAGGTCCTAACAAAGAAAACAACAACAACAAAAAACGAAATCCTGGATTACAGTTCTTTGATAAACTGTTCTTCACAAAGTACAAGCATAAGCATCAAGTATTAGAATCTTTACCGGAGATGATTTGCTGGGCCCAGCACAGGAAATGTCTTCAATGTCAGGACTGTGACGGCCACCACTTGGAACAGGGGTTTCCTAGATAATTTTTGAACATTTGTAAGTATACCAAAAGTATTTAGAATACTTTCGAGTTGCAACAATGACTGTTCAATAAGTTAACTAGTTTTAATAACTGGTCACACATTTCAACATTGGTTCTTTAGTTAAGGATGGTTAATATATTAACTAATATTACCTAACAATGAGAAATACATTATTTACAGCTTTTTTCATCTCCATTTACAGTAGTTAACAAAAATGTTATTTGTTGGTTGATATTAGATCAGGTTCATTAAAGTTAGCATTTTAACACTTAATCATGTTATGGTCAATGTTGCAATTTACATTAGGAACAATAAATTATTCAGAAACAATTTTCTTTCTTGGTTCATGTTAACTCGGGTTGTTTGGTAATGTTAACCAATTAAACATTGTAAAGCATTACTCAAATTGAAGGTATAAATTATAAAACAACACATGTATTGCTCATGTAAGCAAACATTCCTAGGCCATTTAAATTCAATTCAAGAAAATGTATATTACCAGAGATGAGGTCAATAAGTCCTCATGACTGCTGGAACTGCCAATAGTGTTTGTGTTTAAACTGAAGTCTGCCTCATCACATATTGTGACATCCAGACACTCATCCTCCTGAACTTCAACCTGCATTTCTGGCAGAGTTATTTCACCGTGACAATCAAAAACGGCCTTCCGTTGCTGCACATATATGGTAAGGCAAGGCAAGGCAAGGCAAGTTTATTTATATAGCACATTTCATACACAAGTGCAATTCAAAGTGCTTTACATAAAATGAATGACACAAAGAAATAAGTCTCATCTTTAAAATGCAAATGATTTAAGATCACAAAAACTTTAGATATTAAGAAACAATAAAACAGCAATAAAATTGATAAAAAATGTGACTGTATATGTAAAAAGAATAAGAGCAAATAAAAATAAATTAGAAATAGAAGTGCAGTTGATGTAAAGCAGCACAGTCCTCAGGTTGTGAATGCACAGCTAAACAAGTGTGTTTTTAATCTGGATTTAAAAGTAGCTGCTGTTGGTGAATGTCTGATGTCTTCTGGAAGCAGATTCCAGTTTTGGGTGGCGTAATGACTAAACGCCGACTCGCCCTGTTTTGAGTGAACCCTTGTTATCTCTAACTGACTTGATCCTGATGATCTGAGAAGTCTGATTGGTTTATATTCAATGAGCATATCTGAGATGTATTTAGGTCCTAGACCATTAAGTGATTTATAGACAACTAATAATACTTTGAAGTTGATTCTAAAAGTAACTGGTAACCAGTGTAAGGACCTGAGGATTGGAGTGATATGCTCAGATTTCTTGGTTCTGGTCAGAATCCTGGCAGCAGCGTTTTGTATGAGCTGCAGCTGTCTAATTGTCTTTTTGGGAAGACCTGTAAGGAGTCCAATACAGTAATCCACCCTGCTGGTGATGAAAGCATGGACTAGTTTCTCTAAATCTTGGCTTGAGACAAAACATCTGGTAGCGTGGCCGAGCGGTATAAGGCGCTGGATTAAGGCTCCAGTCTCTTCGGAGGCGTTGTTCACATCCCACCGCTGACAGCTGAGGTTCAATATGTCCAGTTTGCACTGGGGCTGAGCTATGAAAGCATTTTTTAAATCGCATCTCACTTTCATGTACCTGCAGACCGTCTGAGCCAAATTGACGAATACAGGTGTTCTCAATGGGTTGTCGATGCAACTAAGTATATAACAACGTAGTACACATTCAATCTAAACCAATGTGTACATACTTTATAGACATTTATGTGATTTTACAAATGTTTTCTTAACAGGGACCTTTAAGGAAAGCATGGCCAGATAAAAGACCAAAGATGAGTTGTCAGGGCAGTTTTTAAAACACATGCTATATTCACTTATCTGCCGACAGAACCCTGTAAGCTCTTGACTGTCTGCGAAAAGTCGCAGCGGGCCTAATGTAAAACACAATGGACGAAACCGGTAAAAGAAAGTACCCTTTCGAGGTAGCGTGGCCGAGCGGTCTAAGGCGCTGGATTTAGGCTCCAGTCTCTTCGGAGGCGTGGGTTCAAATCCCACCGCTGCCAGTGGGTCTGTGCTCCGCTTGGAGCGTTGTGAGTGTAGTTTTCCGCTTACCTCCAGAGCCACATAAGATGTTCAGTGTGTTGGGTGAGTGTGAGAATCTGGATTTCGTCCTGTCCTCTACAAATATTGCATCTGTGTTTAATACAAAGTTCTCAAATCATATATATTCATTCCTATTAGTATTAACTTCTATTCACATAAGAGGTGCCTTGGTGTCTTGTTGTTTAACCTCGTTGAACGTTGAATCATGTGTTTTTGTGTCATATGCTGTGTCATATGCTGATATAAGCATCTGTTGTTGTCATCCCAAGGTTCCTAATGATGTCAAGGGACAATTGTTTTGATTACTCTAATGATAAATGTATATTGAATCCATACTTTGTGATCATATCTGATTGTGCAGGAGGAATTAAGACTAAACAGAAAGTCTGGTGATTTTCCACACTTGTGGTTTTATATGACGCCTCCTGTTACAAGCTTATAAGTATTAGTCCTGAATAATAAACATTGGACTCTGATTGAACAAGCACCTGGTGTCTGTGTCAAACTCTGTCTCCAGATCTGCTAGCTCTGTGTGTTCCGTCGACTAGACTCTTCAACCGTTGAATATTGTTTAGAGAAGGGGACGTGAGAATTTTACATTCCAACAGTTGGGGGCTCGTCTATGAAAAACGGGGAAGAGAAGACTCTCTTCTCTCTTAGAACCAAGGAGAACAAAGACCTGTCAAGCGCACTGACGATCGTTCACAGACCTACATTAAAAGGGGTAAGTGTTTTCTATACAGTTTTTTACCTACAGAAATCGAACGCTTACCCTGTAGGATTCTTGTGGTGTTTCAATTCATGTTAGTGGGAGTTGATTCTCCCATTGTTGTGATAGCGAGACTAGCAACAGTGATTAGTAAAATAATTATTAACGCACGAATGTGAATATAAAGCAGTCCTGATCAAACTGTAATTTGGGATCGAAGTGTGAGCTTTGAAGAGGTTTTGTTACTCACAAAAAAATTCTGTTGAATGTTTATTCTAAAAGATAACATTCTCCAGTTAAAATTGAAAAATAGAATATTGTTCACTGGTACTGCATGATGTATTGAAATATTGTTGTCAGAAAAAGGTGAATTTAATATCCACCTGTGATCGCAATATAATACATGCAGTTGTAGTGACTGGATCAGTGTGAAAAAAGCCATTCAACCCCTGACTCCCTTTTGTCCCGGTTTCTAGATACCATCATCTAAAGATCAAAGCAAGTATGGCTCCATGAGTCTGGGTTTGCGTTTGGAACTTGCACCGATAGTGTGATAACCATTTGGTTTCTCTGTAGGACATTTACGACTCCGTAGCTTCAAAGCATTGCTTTTAAGTCTCTGTCTCACCTCTTACTTAACATCTGAGCTAACCAGAGAAACTTCTCTGACAAATAGGAACCTATGTGCTTAAACTGTCCTTTCATAAAAATGTATCTAAATGTCTGGTTATATGTTGGCGCTCGTGCCATTATAAATACTCTGTAACTGTTAGATATGCAAGTTTTGATTTAGGGTTCATTTGATGTATTCATACGTTGGGAGGATTCACAGCTCAAAGACTTGCATGTTTCATATGTAACTACACATCTCTGAATTCCCTATATGATGAGCTATGTTATAAAAACATAGCATGCATCATACTTTGTCCATAACTAAGTTTAGGTATTAAATGCTAACTGACCATACTGTCAGAGCCATGCAAATGAGGCGCCATGACAAAGGACCTCTCTTTGGCCCACGGATCTCCTTCGTGGCATTGGCCCACAGACCATCTGGGGGCAGGGCAGGTATGCATTTAAAACACCATCACCGATCCACTTCGGAGCGTCTCTTGATTTAGGAATTGGAAGGGAAAAGAAAGAGGACAATCTAACGGACACCCCCGCTTGGGGCCCCCCTCTGGGGTCCCCGATTAAGCCATTGGAACTCCGGACTCAGGACCTAAACTCAGCGTTTCAACAGGACTGCATTCTGAAACCATTCAAGATTTCCATCCACACGAATACGGATATTGGTCCAACATCGAGATTGCAAGTATCCGTTTCTAAATACAGAGTAGCTGCGTTAAGAGCGTGCCTCTTTGTTAAAGATGATTCTATTGGTTTTCAGACATGTTTTACCTGCCTAGCGGCCATCTCTCTCTCTCTCTCTCTCTCTCTCTCTCTGCGCTTCGTAGCGCGCTTGTGTTTCATGTATTTGTTTGTCGTCATTTTGTTTACCATGTAGAGTAGAGTTTAATAAAAACCCATAAAGGCATTTGTGATGAGTTCTCTTTGTTCAGGCTTACAAACTTGGTCACTTAAACTGTGTTTCGATCTATGCTACCTCTGCTCTTAATTCTGTTTGTTAAAGTCACGTTACTTATAGTAATGAGATAACGTTAGTGTATAAAATCATTGATGCATTTGCTGGACGAATACATATAGGATTTTCAACACTATACTGCTTATCAGAATTGTAAAGTATGTATGTGTAATGACGATTATTATACATATTTTCCTTTGAGCTAAACTAATTCCTTGACTGAAATTGACGTTTTAAATAACTCATTTCATATATGTTTGATCTTGATAGATCTGGTGGAGAATCTTATTTGTTGAGTAAACTCATCCTTAATTCAACATGCAGCTAAAATCGCTACACAGTATTGTTGAAACTGTTGGTCGATTGGACACAAGGGTTTTTTCTTTGTTTTGTCTGTACTGTACTGTTTTATCACCGCCTGGTTTGAAGTGTAAGATGGGAAATTCTGTTTCAAGGCCACTGCCGGGCGAAACGCCAGTCGCATTTATGTACAGAAATAATCAAGGATTTTATACAGATCCATATGTTCGCAGGATGGTCGGAGGGAATAAAACCGAAAATTGATATTCCCTATCCTAGGGAAGGTTCCTTTTCTGATGAGTGGATGTGTTTGGCTAGAGGAATGGCACACGAAGGATGGGGAGACCCAATATGGGATTATCCATACATGAATAAAGCTTATGCAGTATGGAAAAAGATGAGAAAGGTTTGGGACCAGGGTCCGGAAAAACAAAAAATGGTTGCGTATGCAAATCAAACCCGGTGGCCACTAGAGAACCCACCGGGTTACACTGCCCCTTACCAAACACAGACTTCTCCCTCTGCACCATCACTGTCGATAAAACCAAAAGAGATGAAACCGGAAAAATTAATGTCTGATATGGGAGGAATTTGTAAAAGTTTGCCTTCCCCACAATTATCAGTAGAAAATGATAAAATCACAAACATCGATACGTTGTTTGGGAAACTTTTACAGATGTTGAAATATTTTTTTAGACAGATAAGAGTGTTGCTTGATAAATGTCTAGGGAGTCAACAGGTCTTATCTTTTGAAACAGGCAGCAAGAGAGACTCAGTTGCTCATTTCTTTGTGCTTTTTAAGGAATCATGGATTGAAGATTCTAAATGCCATTAAATAATGACATAAAGCCTCTGTTCGTCAACACTTTATTAAATAATATGAATCATAAACAAGCGCAATTGATTAGAATAACGACTTCAAATTTGCATGATATGACCTTAGAGAATGCCATGTTTATAGGCTTTCCAGGAAAAAGGAACATTGAACAAACTTCTGTAAATCCGCAATTGCCGCATCATAGGCAAAGGAAGAAGTCAGAAATAATTTGCTTTCATTGCGGAAGGAGGGACCATTACAAACGAGAGTGCAGACAGTTGCACAAGTTTCGCACACACACATCACAGCACAGACATGAGAGCACGGTGACCCGATGGTCTTAAACCATTTTTCCACAAATTCACAATTATTCCAGGTGCTCCATTAAATCTTTTAGGTCGTGATATGATGCATAAATTAGGCATGAATATTAAGTTTATTGATCACAAGGTTGTTTTTCTTTTTTGTCTAGTTTACAGGCATCCGTCGATCCTTTGCCAACAAGTGGACTGATAAGCGGCTCAGGGGTATCCGCCTCCTGTGACAGCATGCCTACAAGGGTGGACACCATGATTAACCCTTTGTTATGGTCTCAGTTCAGGGATGAAACTGGTTTCATTGACATGGAACCTTACAGGGCTAAACTTAAAACAAACAAGCCTGTCTATATTAAACAATACCCTTTGTCTAAAGATAAGGAACTAGGCATTCAACATTTGATTGAAAATTTTGTCAAACAGGGTGTCCTCGAACAAACACATTCACCATATAACACACCAATAAATCCTGTAATGAAAGCTGATGGGAAAACTTGGAGATTGACTCAAGATTTAAGAGCAGTCAATCAGTTAATCATACCACTCGCACCAATTGTGCCTGATGTTTTGACTGTTATGAATTCAGTGCCACATTCACACAAGTATTTCACAGTAATTGATTTGTGTGCAGCTTTTTTCTCTGTACCTGTGCACCCAGATACTCAGCCTTTGTTAGCTTCTACATTTAAAGGACCGCAACATTCGTGGAAAGCCTTGCAAAGGGCTATGCAGACTCACCCGCTGTCTTTTCTGCAGCAGTGCACAGAACTTTGGCCAAAATGACTGATCTGCCTTCATCAGTTTGTGTTCTTAAGTTTGCAGATGACATCCTCGTGTCGGGGGAGACGGAGGTGGACTGTGAAAAAGCATCTATAATTGTTTGCAATAAAATGGGTCAAAACTAAGGTGACTGAGGGATTTAATCATTTATGTTTAATCAATTGTGTTATGTTTAATCATTTATTCAGTTACGTAATTACATTTAATCATTTAATTAGTTTTGTCTTATTTAGAGTTGAAGTCATAATATTGTGAGTGTTTTTAATACATGCATTTGATACCCAAGCTATGTGCTGATATTGGTGCGTTTGAAACAGGAATGTCAGTGTGTGGCAAAGAGGGGGTAGTTCGGTTGTAGTAGTGTTAGAAAAGTGGGGGAGGTATTTGGAATGTGTGTTGTGTCATGTGATGTGTTGCAGACAAAGGAGAATGAAGCTGATTGGAGGAGCTAGAAAGGAAGGAGGAGGAAGATAGAACGGCGAGAAATACTATAAATATTGCGTAATGACGCATTTCCGGGTTGATTTGCTGTGAGACGTTGTGTCTGAATCAACCCGGCGCTGTATTTTTGTTACTATCTGACCAATAAACTTCAATGCTTGTTAGAGAATGCCTTCCTTCAATTTCTGAACATGCAGGACACTTAAAAGTCCAACATGACCTATTTGGGACATGTGCTGATGCAGGGTCTCAGAGCAATATCCACAGATAGGGTCCAGCTGATCAGAAAGGTTAAGTCCCCACGAACAATACAGCAGCTACAAAGCTTTCTGGGACTAATTAACTATTGTAGACAGTGGATACCTGACTGCGCGATTCACGATAGGCATTTGAGGGGTCTGATCGATCACAAAGCTCCGCCAACTAAGAACGGCCATGCACCACCACCCACGGTATCGAGAAAGAGCTATCGATCTGTCAATCCTTTCCGTGTCCGGGCCGGGTGAGGTTTCACGTCTGAGCTGCCGTGTTGATCTTGCTCTGGACATTGTCTTCAATAATGCAGATCTTCTGTGGTTTCTCCTCATGATTCAAGTTTCCTGCGTCTCTCTGCACATCTAATTAGATTCTTCACCAGTCTTAAATAAGTCATATATGAAGCAGAAAATGACCACTTGTCATTCGCAGATATTCTGTCTGTGTCTGCCTAATAAACTTATTTTAGGGGCATACTTGTTCACGGTAAAGGAAATATATGAAGAGTTTGATTCCAAAATGATATAACTCATTTTTTTTTTTTTTTTTTAAATCATGATTCTTTATTGTGCATTCCAATTATTTAAAAAAAAACTGCAGTTGGTTTGTTTTGATTTAAGCCATAATAACTAAAAAAGTACTTCTAACTAACTCGATAAAACGCAGTAAAAACATGTAAACATAATAAAAACATGATTTTTGAGTTCTCATTTTGGAACCAAACTCTTCGTATAAGTGATTACATATGAAGAAATGAAGAAATAATTAAATAACTGCAGATATACATCCCTAAATCTGAAAATGTCTGCAATAAATATATAAAATAAAGCTATTTTTTTTATTCTAAACTATGCTTTAACTTTACTATTTGTAAATGTTGCATTCTGTTTTATTATTTAAGAGACACATGACATATAAATATTAATCTTAATTAAAAAAAATTGAGATGTTGTTTTTAAGCTGTGGTGCCCAACAGGGGGGAGCGCAATTTAAACCAAGAAAAAAGCACAGAGAGACGTCATTATTCATGTACTCACGTGTCTTTAATCGCTTTTCAAATATATCGTGAATTATGTAAACGGTGACCCTAAATGTAAATAAAAGAAGTTGCTTGTCAAATTTTCCTAACAAGCAACGTGATTTTTTATTGCGGATTATAAGCGGACTTGGCAACTATTCCTACATCTTGCTGATCATTTTAAAGTATAGAACATGATAAGATACATCAACAATCTATGCGCTAACTGGCCAAAGAACGAAAATGATGCAAAGTTGCAGTATCAGGAGTTCGTGACTACATCTGCAAGGAGGGGATTGGCGGCTTCTGCTGAGGTCTCACGGAATTCCTGACGCATGTGCTCGATGAAATCCCTGCTCAAAGCCCATATGTCGACTCCAACGTAAGAGCAAACTGTTATTTTAATTTTAACAACAGAGGGCGGGGCCATTGACTTTCAGATTAAAAGTCTGATCCTCTACCGACTGAGCTATCCGGGCTCTTGATTTGTGGCGACATGTTCTAGGTGTAGGCCCTCGGGTGGGGGTGTTGAGTACAGCAGGTGAGAACAGGTTCATCCCTCACCAAGCACACCTGAACGAGTTTATGTGGCTCCGGAGGTAAGCGGAAAACTACACTCACAACGCTCCAAGCGGAACACAGACCCACTGGTAGCAGTAGGACTTGAACCCACGCCTCCAAAGAGACTGGAGCCTAAATCCAGCACCTTAGATCGCTCGGCCACGCTACCATTTAAATGCAGCAACGGAAGGCCGTTTTTCACCACTGTATAACTTCGATCGCTTTACAGCCGCAGGTTCAAGCGGAATCGGTTACAACAGCTGGCAAACGTTTGTACATCACTTTGGTGCTCGTTTCAAAGTTCTGATGGAGCCCTTCATGAAAGAGGCATTTACAAAAAGCAGAGAGCGCATGTTAGCTGAACTTTGAGCAAATGCAGGCGAGCGTACTGGCAACCAGCCATTAACAGAAACACGTGCCATCTGTAGGAGAGCTGCTCGTAAAGAAACAAGTGGGAGCCTATAAAGGCTTGATCGTCTTCTCTCTCCCTAAAGAAGCCGTAGTCGGCAGGGTTTGAACTTGCGCGGGGAGACCCCAATGGATTTCAAGTCCATCGCCTTAACCACTCGGCCACGACTACAACAGTTTACAGGCCCTCTGGGCTTCCCTCGTGGTGTAAAGAGGACGATGTCAAAAAGGGAAAGGCAGGACTTCAATATCACGAAAAGGGCAAACGGTCAACTGCCGTGACCCACATTCGAACCGGGGTTGCTGCGGACACAACGCAGAGTACTAACCACTATACGATCACGGCTAACCAACAGCCCTCCAGCAAAGTTGCAGTAGCAGGAGTTTGTGACAACATATGCAAGGAGGGGATTGGCAGCTTCTGCTGAGGTCTCACGGAATTCCTGACGCATGTGCTCGATGAAATCCCTGCTCAAAGCCCATGTAGCGATTTTAGCTGCATGTTAAAATAAGGATGAGTTTATCTCACCAAATGATTCTCCACCAGATCTATCAAGATCAAACATATATGAAATGAGTTATTTAAAACGTCAATTTCAGTCAAGGAATTAGTTTAGCTCAAAGGCAAATATGTATAATATTCGTCATTACACATACATATTTACAATTCTGATTAGCAGTATAGTGATACAAATCCCATATGTATCCGTCCAGCAAATACCTCAATGATTTTATACACTAACGTTATCTCATGACTATAAGTAACGTGACTTTACCAAACAGAATTAAGAGCAGAGGTAGCATAGATCGAACAACAGTTTAAGTGACCAAGTTTGTGAGCGTGAACAAAGAGAACCCATCACAAATGCCTTTATGGGTTTTTATTAAACTCTACTCTACATGGTAAACAAAATGACGATAAACAAATACATGGAACACAAATGCGCTAGGAGGCGCAGAGAGAGTGAGAGAGAGAGAGAGAGAGAGAGAGAGAGTGCATGGCAACGATTTCTGAACATCATTAAAATCATCTTTAACAAAGAGGCACAGACTTAACGCAGCTATTCTATAGAAACGGAATACTTGCAAAGCTCTGTGCTGGATGTACTCGTATGCGCTTGGAGTGATGGAAATGTTCAGATGATTTTAGAATGCGGTCCTGCTGAAAGTTGCGGGCCTCGGCCCTCATGACCGGCCGCATGGCTCGTCGAGGTGTGCGTAGCAGCAGAGTCCATTGTTCCTTCTCCAGTTAGGGAAGAATTACCTCACCCCCCCCCCGAATGGGGAAGGTGAGAGGAAAGGTCCAACAATGCGACTGATTCAGGAAGAGGGCAAAGGAGAAGAGCCCAAGTAGAAGAGAAACTGTGTCCTGGTCGACATTTAACTTCATGGAGGGCATGCCCTCAGAGTTTGAGTCGGCCAATAAAAGGTGAGTGGGTGAAGAGATTCTTTGTTCACTCAACAGCTAATTTCCATCTTATGAGCTGCAGGTAACGTTACAAGATACCAATCCAAATTATAACATAATGATTGTAATGTGTTCTATGGTCACACAATATGTATCAACAATGAGGAATTGTAAAGAGAAACATTTGGATAAAAATGGACAGGTTTGAAGCGTATCAAGTTATGATTCTTTCGGATGTATGAATACAAACCACGCCTGAATTAAACTTGTATATCTAAGAGTTACAGACTATTTAAGATGGCATGAACGCCCACATATAAACCGGACATATAGTTACATTTATATGAAAGGACAGTTTAAGGACATACGTTCCTATTGTCAGAGAAGTTCCTCTGGTTAGCCTCAGATATTAAGTTAGAGATGAGACGGACTTATCACGAATGCTTTGAAGCTGAGGTGTCGTAATGTCCTACAGAGGAACCAAATGGTCCTAACACTATCTGTGAGAGTCTCAAGACCTAAAACCAGACCCCATGGAGCCAGGTTTGCTATGTTCTTTGAAGATGTTATCTTGAAACCAAGACAAAAGGGAGTGAGAGGTTGAATGGCTTTTCTTACACTGATCCAGTCACTACACCCATATGTCGACTCCAACGTAAGAGCAAACTGTATATTTAAATTTTAACAACAGAGGGCGGGGCCATTGACTTTCAGATTAAAAGTCTGATCCTCTACCGACTGAGCTATGCGGGCTCTTGATTTGTGGCGACATATTCTAGGTGTAGGCCCTCGGTTGGGGGTGTTGAGAATAGCAGGTGAGAGCAGGTTCATCCCTCATCAAGCACACCTGAACCAGTTTATGTGGCTCCGGAGGTAAGCGGAAAACTACACTCACAACGCTTCAAGTGGAACACAGACCAACTGGTAGCGGTAGGACTTGAATCCATGCCTCCGAAGAGACTGGAGCCTAAATCCAGTGCCATAGACCGCTCGGCCACGCTACCTCAAAAAGGCACATTCCGCTGCCGATTTCCACAATTGTATTTTACATTAGGCACGACTTTTCGCAGACAGTCAAGAGCTTACAGGGTTCTGTCGACTTAGGGTTCAGTGCACTTTTCCGGGTGATGGGGTGTTCAGTCCTATCTCTGGAGGCGATGCCACCTAGATTGCAGTTTATCAAGTACACCTGAACCGTACACCTGAACCGGGTAACCTGGGAGTTGACAGGTAAGTGAAAGTAAGACGTGTTTTAAAAACTGCCCTGACAACTCATCTTTGGTCTTTTATCTGGCCGTGCTTTCCTTAAAGGTCCCTCTAAAGAAAACATTCGTAAAATCAAATAAAAGTCTATAAAGTATGTACACATTGTTTTAGATTGAATGTGTACAACATTGTTATATACTTAGTTGCAATAACAACCCATCGAGCACACCTGTACCCGTCAATTTGGCTCAGAGGGTCTTTAGGTACATAAAGTGAGATGCGATTAAAAAAATGCTTTCATAGCTCAGCCCAAGGGCAAACTGGACATATTGAACCTCAGCTGGCAGCGGTGGGATTTGAACACACGCCTCTGAAGAGACTGGAGCCTTAATCCAGCGCCTTAAACCGCTCGGCCACACTACCACATAACTGCAGCTACGGAAGGCCTTTTTCGCAACTGTATCTCTTCGATCGCTTTACAGCCGCAAGTTCAAGCGGAATCGGTTAAAACAGCTGGCAAACGCTTGTACATTACTTTGGTGTTCGTTTCACAGTTTTGATGGAGCCCTTCATGAAAGAGGCATTTACAAAAAGCAGAGAGCGTGTGTTAGCTGAACTTTGAGCAAATGCAGGTGAGCGTACAGGCAACCAGCCATTAAGCTGGTTATATCAGAAACACTGTAGGAGAGTCGCTCGTAAAGAAATTGTTGGAGTCTATAATCGTCTTCTCTCTCTCTCCCTGAGAAAGCCGCAGTCGGTAGGAGTTTGAACCTGCGCAGTGAGACCCCAATGGATTTCAAGTCCATCGCCTTAACCACTCGGCCACTACTACAACATGTTCCAGGCCCTCTGGGCTTTCCTCGTGCTGCAAAGAGGACGATGTCAAAAAGGGAAAGGCCGTGATCCAGATTCGAACCGGGGTTGCTGCGGCCACAAGGCAGAGTACTAACCACTATACGATCAAGGTTAAAGAAGAATAGCTAAAACCAAACCTCCAAGTCTGTCGGAAGAATTAGTATCAACCGTCACTCAAAAAGAAAAGCTACAGTGTTTTTCTCCTATAAATCAGGAAGATTTAATTAAACTTATTACAACATCCAAACCGACAACATGCTTATTAGACCCCACTCCGACTACTTTATTAAAAGAGTTAATACCTGTTGCGTTTGAGCCCATTTATAACATTATCAACTCGTCAATTAATCTAGCCCATGTCCCAGGACCCTTTAAGCTGGCTGTAATTAAGCCTCTTATCAAAAAAACAAATTTAGACCACAATGAAGCTATAGACCAATTTCAAATCTCCCGTACTTGTCAAAAATACTAGAAAAAGTAGTGTCAACTCGATTGTGTACTTTCCTAAAAAATTATGACATATACGAAAAGTTTCAGTCTGGCTTTAGACCGCATCATAGCACTGAAACGGCGCTCATTAGAATTACAAATGACCTTCTCATTGCATCAGATAAAGGTAACATCTCACTCTTAGTCCTGCTTCACCTTAGTGCTGCTTTCGATACCGTAGACCATAAAATACTATTAGATCGTTTACGCAAGTATACCGGTATTCTGGGACAAATGTTACGCAAGTAAATTATGGATTACCTCAGGGATCGGTTTTAGGACCCTTGCTTTTCTCCATATACATGCTGCCCCTTGGCAACATTATTAAAAATAGCACCAAAAACACGAAAACAGAATATCTCCGACTACAACCTGCAAACTGAAGGCTGCACTGTAACTCCAACAAATACAGTTAAAGACCTAGGCGTTATAGTAGACGGCAACCTGTCATTTAGAAATCACATCTCAAATATCACAAAAACAGCCTTTTTCCACCTTAGAAATGTTGCCAAATTACAAAATATTTTATGTGCTGCTGACGCAGAATAGCTTATTCATGCTTTTGTGACCTCACGACTTGACTATTGTAATGCTCTACTTAGTGGTTGTCCTGTATCATCGATAAACACACTACTGTTAGTTCAGAATGCAGCTGCCAGAGTTCTTACTAGGTCAAGAAAATACGATCACATAACCCCAGTTTTATCATCACTTCACTGGCTACCCATTAAGTATCGTATTGATTTTAAAATTATTTTAATTACTTACAAAGCCTTAAACGGTTTAGACCCTACTTACTTAACTGAGCTTTTATCACATTACAACCCATCTCTAAGATCCCCAAACTTAGGACTTTTGATAACACCTAGAATAACTAAATCCACCAAAGGGGGTCGAGCTTTCTCATACGTAGCACCTAAACTCTGGAGTAGCCTTCCTGATACTATTCGAGGGTCAGACACACTCTCCCAATTTAAATCTAGATTAAAGACACATCTTTCAGCCAAGTTTTAACTTAATGGATAGTTAATGAACAGCAGCTACGCTAATTATTCTCTTTATTCTCTTTCTGCCTCTGCCTCGAGATGCCCATCCCCAACTTGAGATTACACCAGCTACAGCTGCAGACTGACTGACCATCCCAGCTCCATCTAAGGCAATTCCACCACCAGCCAAGAGAAATATGACCATCCGACCATCCCAGCTCAGACCAATACACCCCCAACCAAGAGAAAAGACAGACTATTTGTCTTATTAATGCTGAAGTTACAATATTTGGTTCCTCTGTTTTCTAGTGTCGATCATGGGGTGGGACCGGGTTGAACCTGCACGGTTTTTGGCGAGTGGGACTTTCTGGGTTGCGGATGGTGAGCTCTCCCTCTTCCTAGTGAATATTTGCTCGGTGGCTTTGGTCGGAGTCACTGAGTGCAGCTATGACACGTCAGAGGGCATCTGGCCCTCACGGCTGAGCCTGGTTCAATCATGGGAGTTTGGGTTCCTCGCCACAGCAGGGCAGTGTTGGCCTGCTTACCGGGAGTCTGCATTTATTTATTTATTTAGAAATTAGATATTATTTATTAGAATGATCTTGCTCGTTGTATAAACACCATGCCCTGTGCTGTGTTTTACCTTTTCTGTTTTTCCTGTTTGCCCCTATAAAGCTGCTTTGGAACAATACACATTGTGAAAAGCGCTATATAAATAAACTTGAATTGAACTTGAAGTGTGCATACCAACTTGTAAAGGGGGTGAGCAGTGGTTTGGCAACTGTGTTGATGAACTTGTCCAAAACAAGAATTATTATCTCATCAGTAGACTGACCTCCTTGTCTTTGCCCGCCTGGTGAGGCTGCAGATTTACTTGAAGTCCGAGGCTCGTTGGTCTAGGGGTATGATTCTCGCTTAGGGTGTGAGAGGTCCTGGGTTCAAATCCTGGATGAGGCCTCTCACTTATAATGTAGTTCTTGGCTGCTTCGGGTGCTTTCTGTTCGTGTGCATCATGTCTTCAAAACAATGCACCATCTTGTTCTGAGATTTATAAAAGGGTGTCACGTTCACGCTTTCTGCACTTTCGCTCGGCCATCCTGACTGTGGGATCGTCCGACCTCTCAGCAAAACTACACCTGTGACCCGTGATTGCAGCCTTTCAATGGCACACAGGCCATTTAGAAATAACGTCCTGCTGGGAGCGCAATTCCCAGATAGAGGGGACATGTCCTCCTCACTTTTTGACACTTCACTCTTCGATTTGATGCTTATTTATAAACCATGAGGTCTTGTTTCTATTTTTTTGCAAGAATTATTTATATCAAACCAATTGAATTAAAGAACAGCCTGTTGAGAGCATTTCCTAATGAGCCCTGTTGTAATTGGGAAGATAATTTAGAATCTGTTCTGGTATAAATGGCATGGAATGGCAGCATTTTTAGTAGCTTTGTCAGTAATTTGCTCGCGATGAATCCATTTCAATTGTTACATTTTGTTTGTATGTTCAGTAGATTTTACTTCAAAATAAGAATATTGACCACTTTAATTGAACAGCCCTGATTTACAGTAAGGGCTATGTGTATGGCTTCTTTATCCCAAGGAGTTTCCGTCCCTTTACCTGTTTCATAAAAAAGTGAACCCTACAGTCATTTGTCCTGTTCCTTATACGATGCACTAATTGTGCTTTCACACTGTAAGATTCTAAATAAGTTCTTCCTAAATTAGTTCTTACTTGTCCCCTAAAACCTGAGTTTGATTAATCTAAGTTGAAGAGTCTTAGTCTAGTCGATTGAGCCTTCAGAGTTTCGGTATACCGGAGAACAAGAATTGACACAGACACACGAAGTGCAGTTCAATCAATGTCTACATTTTATTGTATTATTGGGGTGATATTTGTATGCCCAAAACAGGAAGTATCATTCGGTCATGGAAAGTCACCAGACCTCGGATTTCATATTATTGTCAAGACAGCATATATTTCAGTTCCCTGTTCTCCATCATCTAGAACATTTAGAGACATGGTGACCAGATTCCTGTCATCCAGTCCGGTTCAGGCATGGTCTCTTGGGTTTTGGTGATCATGAGACAGAACAGATGTATTAAAACAAAGCACATAAACATCTCAGGTTACGTATGGGACACTGCCGAAATCCACTTTCTCACAATGGCCACTTTAAGACCAACTGTCTTACAATCAGGCCTGTGTCCTCTTTAAAACAAAATATAGAGTATATCAATAATGTGTTAGTACAAAATTCATATAAATGTGTTAATACAAATCTTTAAAATGTTGATACAAATCTTTTAATAATAAAATGTATTGCAATTGCGTATTTTTGTTTGGTTTTCTGGTTTGCAAGCTGTTATGAGACTAAATCATTATTTAGAACAATCAATCAGACTGCTCCATAATGAAAATATAACAAAACAAAATATCGTCAACAAAGACGAAAACATAAACATAACTGTAGCTAGTCCTCCTCATCTAGCGTTCCAAGATCAATTACCGATTCGTCAAGATCAATAGGTCCTTCTATTTCGTTGTCATTTTCAACAATACTTTCTTGCTCAAATTCAGGCATTTGTATTTGTTCTGGTTCTGGGCGTAATTCTTGCACTGGATCTAACGGTGGTAATTGTGGTTCTAACTCATACGTGTGAATATAATCGTTATCATCCTCATCTGTGTCACTGAGGTTATCAAATGTGGATCCCCAAATTTGACTCTTATCTTCCGGGCGATAACCTTCAGGTGTGCGCCTAATCAGTAAAGTTTGGTACCTCTCAGTTGTTCGTCTTGCTACCATCATTTGATAAGTTCCTTGATTTGCAAAGGAAGCAACAGATTTTTTAGCACATCCAAGCACACATTGCAACATACATGGCAACAATAGTAACAGGGCTAATCCACTAATAACAATGGGAATTACCGTACCGGTTATCCAATATCCCCATCCCCCTGTTAGGCTATCTAACCAGTGAAACCATGTTGCATCTACCGTTTTGGTTTCACGGACGGATTCTCTCATGTGCTTCACAACTTCAGTGATATTGTCGGAATAATCTGGAATTGAAAAACAACAAGATACTCCTAGCATTTTGCACACTCCTCCTTTCTCTGCTGTTAATATATCCAAAGCAAGTCTGTGTTGCACCACAGCTACTCTCATTTTCTTCAATTGGATAGAGATTAAATTTAAAGCTTGTGCTGTGTCGTTTTCCAGAGAGAGAACTTGCCATGCCAGACCATTAATTTTGTTCAGAGCAACAGTAGTACCGGTTCCTGTAAAGAAACCTGCTATGGACCATCCTACATTCTCCCAAGGAGTAGTCCATGGATCACTAGTTATGTGGCCTGCATAATATTTTGGCAGTTTCGCTTCCCTTTTTTGTCTGTTCAGAGATGTAGCCGGAATTCTATGGCGTCAGGGCCATGATACGCAGTTACCTGTGACCACCCACGAGATTCCTTGCAGATGTACAGACTTTTTCCGTATTGTTCCCTAACTGCTTCTGTGTTATAGCTGTCCCCCATGGTTGAAGATATTGGGTCACAAAGAAAACTTGCACTACTGCCTTCTTTAAGAGTGATTTCAAGCGGGTTATCATCAGGGTAACTTTCATCCACTTCCCGTTTTGGCAGAGTGTTGAGAGTTTCATTTCTCTCTTTATCTAAATTTACTTCTTCGCTTAGAATTATACCAGTGATTATTACTCCTATCAGAATCAGAATTTTCGTTGTTCCCCTCATTCCACACATACCTGGCTGCCTAAATGGGTGCCATGGCCTGTTGGGGTGCATTATTGCGGCACTGAAACGTCTTTCTTGCTTACAATTAATTCTCCCCCTTCTAGCACGAAAGCATACAGAATTAGTCTGCCTGGCATTGGACGTTGCAACACTACTCTAGATGGGGTAGGGGCGTACTCTAGTGTCGATTCCACTGTTCTGAGAATATCGGGGCCAAACGCGAGATGGGCTTCTGTAATTGTGCATGCAGTATAAGAATCGATATCTAAGAAATCCATAGAAACTTTTGCACTTTAGGATAACCATTTTTACCCTTTTTTAGAATTAAAGAGAATTAAATTTGGCCCTTAGTGCACTTTAGGGGAACCTCTGGACTCAGCACTGTTGGCTCAATGGGCCTTCTACCTTCTTGCTTTGGGTGGCCCCCACCTCATGAAAGGTAGTTCTTTCCTCAGCTTAGTCAGTGCTTTCTCCACCCTTAGGTGCAGTAAGGTGAGTCCCCTTTGTGAGATTCTATTTTAAATTGGAGCTTGCCTGCTCTCTTGTAGACACAACTTCAGTCTGGAAGCGTGTATCCACTGTGGCTGGTAGTCCGTCAGAACTCCTGTCCGTGTAACGGCAATCACAGTCGCTGGTCCGTGGTACTTTGATTCTCAAACCTTTGTTGGCTTCAGACTTTTCACAAAGACTTTCTGTCCTGGAACAAAGTTATGAGTAGGCTGTTCTGAGGGAAGAGGAAGACACAAAGAGACATCAGCACATATAGAGTTTAACTTTTCGATTAGGGAAGTCACATAATCTTCCTGGAACACCTCCAAGTCCCCTAAGGAAGAAATACCAGACCGGCCTTTGACCCACGGGGACGGTAAAGGTCTACCCATTAGTACCTCGAAAGGCGACAATTTTGTCGTGGAAGATGGAGTCATTCTCATTTCTGTTAAGACTGCGGGCAATAAATCAACCCACTTCCTTCCTGTTTCGAGTACCGCTTTTGTTAGACGTGTTTTTAGTGTTCTGTTACTTCTTTCCACGACAGCTGCACTTTGCGGATGATAAGGGATATTAAAATGCCAATCAATAGACAACGCTTTTGCCAAGAGCTGTGTTACCTTTGACGTAAAACGTGTCCCGTTGTCCGATTCAAATATAGAAGGAATTCCCCACCTGGGCACTATCTCCTTTGTTAAGATCTTTACCACTGTTTTGGCATCCTCCCTTGCACATGGAAAAGCTTCTGGCCACTTTGAGAATCGATCAACAATTACCAAAAGATATTTCAGATTACCTATTGGCGGCATGTGCGTGAAATCAATTTGTAGATGTTGAAAAGGTGCTTCCGGATGTGTCAATGCATCGTGTTTAGCTGATTTGTGTGGATTCACCTGAGCACATGTTAAGCATGCATCCAAAATAAGTTTTGCTGTCTTATGAACATCAGCAATGCAATACAATCGATTAATTGCTTGAACTACTTTTGCACAACTGGTGTGAGATAAACCATGGTAATGTCTTATTAGGATAATTAATCCTAATTTTGGTAGTGCTATCCTACCCTGTTCATCCCTTATGATTCCTTCTATGTCAGGAGCACAAACATTTTTGCTCCAATGCTCTAAGTCTCCCTGTGTTGGTTGACTTTGCAGGATTTTGATGTCAATGTCAGGTACATTCGTTATGTGCACTGTCATTGCTACCTGTGTTTCATCTTTCTGATGAAATGGTGATTTAATCTGAGCTTGGGCTGCTGCCTTTGCGGCCTCATCAGCCCTCCTGTTGCCTAATGCCTGTTCGTCTTCCCCTGCAGAATGACCCTTGACCTTCACTATGGCCACTTCGAGAGGAAGCTGAACTGCGTCAGTTAACTGTCCTATCAGATTTGCATGTGCTACTGGCTTTCCATCAGAAGTTGTGAAATTTCTTACTTCCCACATTTTTGCGTAGTGGTGAAGAACGCTCCAGGCATATTTTGAGTCTGTGTAAATTGTTACTCTCTTCCCTGTCATCAGCTCACAGGCCCGTATTAATGCTATCAACTCAGCTGCTTGGGCCGAATTGTAGTCTAGAGCAAAAGCTTCTTTTACCTCTCCTGAATCTGAAACCACAGCATAGCCACAGAGATAGACACCGTCAGAGGGTTTTGAACAAGACCCATCAACATAAATATGTTCTCCCCCCTCTAGGGGCGTATTCAACAGATGGACCCTAGAAGAATAAGAGGTGGTCATTCAAAGATGCAATCATGTTCAACATTAAAATCTGCCATGTCTACCATACCCAAAATGCTCAGCAAAGCAGGATTAATGCTTGCTGTCGGTTGTATGTTAAGAGCCTCATAACCTGAGCGTCGTTGCGCTGTCATGTGTTGTGTTTGCATGTTGTGTAAAATTGCGCCTACCTGATGGGATGCATATAATGTTAAAGGGTGTGACAGCTCAGTTTTCTCAGCCATCTGCACAATCAGAGCGGCTGCCGCCACAGCACGAAGACATGCGGGCATACCTGCGACTATGTTATCTAATTTTTTAGACAGATATGCAACTGGTCTATATGTTGAACCATGCTGTTGCAAGAGGACACCCAGGGCCGCACCCACTGTTTCCCTGACGTGCAAATGGAAAGTCTTGGTGTAGTCTGGCAGGCCCAATGCTGGTGCGGTTGTGATGGCTGTTTTCAAAGCATTGAAATGTTTGTCTGCTTCCGCAGTCCACTCCAGTGGTGTGTTGGGCGGAGCTTTGTGATCGATCAGGCCCCTTAGGTGCCTATCGTGAATGGCACAGTCAGGTATCCACTGCCTACAATAGTTAATCAGTCCCAGAAAGCTTTGAAGCTGCTGCACTGTTCGTGGGGACTTAACTTTTCTGATCAGCTGGACCCTGTCTGTTGAAATTGCTCTAAGACCCTGCATTAGCACATGTCCCAAATAGGTCACTTTTGTTTTGACCCATTGCAGTTTGTCTTTTGAAGCTTTGAAACCTGTTTCCGCAAGAACATTGCAAACAATAATAGATGCTTTTTCACAGTCCTCCTCCGTCTCCCCCGACACGAGGATCTCATCTGCAAATTGAAGAACACAAACTGATGATGGTAAATCAGTCATTTTGGCCAAAGTTCTGTGCACTGCTGCAGAAAAGACAGCGGGTGAGTCTGCGTAGCCCTGTTCAAGGCGTTTCCATGAATACTGCTGTCCCTTAAACGTAAATGCTAACAAAGGCTGAGTATATGGGTGTACAGGCACAGAGAAAAAGGCTGCACACAAATCAATTACTGTAAAATACTTGTGTGAGTATGGCACTGAATTCATAACAGTCAAAACATCAGGCACAATTGGTGCAAGTGGTATGATTAACTGATTTACTGCTCTTAAATCTTGAGTTAATCTCCAAGTTTTCCCATCAGCTTTAACTACAGGATTAATTGGTGTGTTACATGGTGAATGTGTTAGTTCGAGGACCCCCTGCTGGACAAAATTTTCAATCAAAGGCGTAATACCTAGTTCCTTATCTTTAGACAAAGGGTATTGTTTAATGTGGACAGGCTTGTTTGTTTTCATTTTAGCCCTGTAAGGTTCCATGTCAATTAAACCAGTGTCATCCTTGAACTGAGACCATAACAAAGGGTTAATCATGGAGTCTACCCGTGTAGGCATGCTGCCACCGGAGACAGGTGCTTGTGAACTGCTTGGCTGTCCAACTGTTGGCAAAGTATCGACGGATGCCTGTAGACTAGACAGAAAAGAAAAAACAACCTTGTGATCAGTAAATTTAATGTCCATGCCTAATTTATGCATCATATCACAACTTAAAAGATTTAGTGGAGCACCTGGAATAATTGTGAATTTGTGAAAAAATGTTTTAATGCCTTGTGCTTTAACCTCAATTGGAGGTGTCATAGCGCAAGCAATGTCAGTTCCTGAAATTCCCACAGAGTGTATCATTTGATTAGTTAATGGACCCTCATAATTATTTGATGTCATAGACGAAGCATCTGCACCTGTGTCGAGCAGAAATGTTTGAGGCTGCCCATTTACCAAAAGAGAAAAATAAGGCAGGTCCTCGCCGTTATTCGAGAATGTGAGAGTCATCATACATAGATCAGAACTGACGTCACTCTGTGGGCAACTCTAGGCTTGGTTAGAGTGCCACTGTGTTGGATAAGAAGCACTTGTGTTCTCATTTCTGCTCTGTGGTGCGCGCTGTGGGGCGCGCTGTGGTGTGTGTGTGTCACCAGAGTTCAGCTGAGGTGACGCAAACTTGTGCAGCTGTCTGCACTCTCGCTTGAAATGACCCCTTCTTCCGTAATGGAAGCAAATTATGTCTGACTTCCTCCTTTGGGGGCAGAATGACTGCGGCTGAGGATTTTCAGAATTTTGGTCATCACTGCTCCTCTTTTCCCTAAATCCTGTAAACATCGCTCCTTCCGGTCTACCGGAAAACCCACCCGAAGCATCGAGTTCCCGGATGCGTTTGCCAAGAGCATCCAGAGACATGTCATGTAAATTAGAAGTTGTAATCTTAATTAATCGCGCTTGTTTGCTGTTCATGTTATTTAGCAAGGTTTTAATAGACAGAGGTCTTATCTCATTGTTCATCGGCAATTTAGAGTCGTCCATCCACGCTTTCTTAAAACGTACAAAAAATTGAGCTGCTGGTTCTCTCACAGCCTGTTTAGTGCTTGCAGCAAAGGGAAGATCCTGTTGGATGCCTAAACGCTCATTCAGAAACGCTCTTAGCTCCTTAAAGAACATCTCAACATTTGAATACGTTTCCCAGAATAACACATGCGGGTGTGCACCCGTTCCGTTTTCTGTGATTTTATCATTTTAAATTTTTAATGTGGGACATTTTTCCATCAACATTGCTTCTGTCACATCTTTCTCTAACGTTCTTAACAGCACTGCCCGAAAATCAGCGCCTGTAAAATGTGCATATTTTGTGTGCGTCTGCAAAATTGATACATATTTTCCTGCTTCTTGAGGAGAAGGCAGGCTTTTACAAATAGCCTCCATATCAGACATTCGTAGCGGTCTGACATTTAGCATGTTTCCAGCTCTTACCCAAACCATTGAATTTTGAGGTCTCTCCGTTGTGTCAGGTTTATTATCAATCACAAGTTTCACCTGTTTTTTAGGTGGTTTAATAGCGACAGTTTGTTCCTGGCCTGCAGTATTAAATTGTGCGACAAATTTTGGTTTTGGTATTTGGATCGGTGCAGAGGGAGAAATTTGGCTTTGGCAAGGGACAGAGTATGCGGGCGGCTTTTCTGACGGTCACCGATTTTGGTTTGCGACATACGCAACAATTTTTGGTTTTTCGGGACCCTGGTCCCAGACCTTTTTCATTTCTTTCCATACGGCGTAAGCCTTATTCATGTATGGATAATCCCAAAATGGGTCCCCCCATCCTTCCTTAACCATCCCTTTTGACAAAGCCAAGTTTTCATCAGAGAATGAACCGTCCCTCGGATAGGGATCATCAATTTGCGGTTTCATTCCCTCTGACCATCCTGCGAGATTGCTGACATAAGGATCTGTATAAAACCCTTGATTATTTCTATACATAAATGCGACTGGCGTTTCGCCCGGCAGTGGCCTCGAAACAGAACTCCCCATCTTTCGCGGACAAAATTTGGCAGTGATAAAATAATACAGACAAAACAGAAATAGCAGCAAGAACTCTTTGATTCGATCGACTGACAGTGACAGTTTCAACAATATTGCATGTATTGTATTGTGATCTGGGGTGATCTTAAATTCACCGTCTTTTTCCTGATAACAATATTCCAATATACCATGCAGTAACAGTGATATCAATAATATATTTTCCCAATTTAATACAACCTTTGAATAAATGAATATTTTTCAGAATAAACATCAAACAGATTTTTTCTGAGTACCAAAGCCTTTTCCCTCTGAGCAGCAACACTTACACCACGATCCCAAATTACAGTGTGATCAGGACTGCTTTAATCGTTCATATTCGTGTGTTAATAATTAGTAATTAATTACTGTTGCCAGCCGCGCTGTCACAACAATGGGAAGTCAAATCCCACTAACATGAATTGAAAAAACCCTATTTTGTTTGTACGAAATATTAATTCACAAGAATCCTACAGGGTAAGCGTTTTGATTTTTCTAAATCAGAAAAAAACTGTATATAGAAGAAAAAAAACACTCACCCCCTTTAGTGTAGGTCTGTGCCCGATCGTCAGGTGTGCTTGCCTCAGATATGCTTTTGGTCTCTTGGTTCTAAAAGAGATCCCCAGACGAGCCCCCAGTCTGTAAGATTCTAAATTAGTTCTTCCTAAATTAGTTCTTACTTGTCCCCTAAAACCTGAGTTTGATTAATCTAAGTTGAAGAGTCTTAGTCTAGTCGATTGAGCCTTCAGAGTTTCGGGATCCCGGAGAACAAGAATTGACACAGACACACGAAGTGCAGTTCAATTAATGTCTAAATTTTATTGTATTATTGGGGTGATACTTGTATTCCCAAAACAGGAAGTATCATTCGGTCATCAGTATCATCTCAGGTTACATATGGGACACGGCCGAAATCCACTTTCTCACACACACCTCATATGAAATTGATGAAGCAGATTTAATGAAAAGTGGTGTATTTTTGTGGTTGTTTCTACTTTTATTTTCATAAAACATTGCATACTGAAATTTTTCAGGCTATTCTGTCACTGAAATGAAAACGGTCAGACCAGAGTTGCGCCAAAGAGTTTTAGCGCACAGCGATTTCCTATGTTTTCTCAGATTGTATCACATCATGGTCACAAGCAAGAATATCCATTCTTAGAACTCCCCGCAGCCTGTTTATATGTGCAGTTCCCTTCCGACACAAACGTTTGGCCGAAACCAGACGGATAGCTTCCCTGTTATATCAACAAAAGGCCCATCCTGGGAGATGGTGGTCTAGTGGGTTAAACCACTGAACTGGTAATCAAATGGTTGCTGGTTCGATCCCAGCAGCCACCACCAGTGTTCTTGAGCAAGACACTTTACTCCATGTTGCTCCATTATCCCTGTAATAAGTGCACTGTAAGTCGCTTTGGATAAAAGCGTCTGCCAAATGACTAAATGTAAAAAATGTAAATCCCTTCAGAGGAACTCTCAGCAACAGTACACCTGGGACCCGTGATGGGAAATGACTAAATGTAAAAAATGTAAATCCCTTCAGAGGAACTCTCAGCAACAGTACACCTGGGACCCGGGATTGCAGCCGTTCACTGGCAAACAGGCAATTTAGAAATAACGTCCTGCCAGGAGCGCAATTCCCAGATAGAGGGGACATGTCCTCCTCACTTTTTGACACTTCACTCTTCGATTTGATGCTTATTTATAAACCATGAGGTCTTGTTTCTAATTTTTTGCAAGAATGATTTATATTAAACCAATTGAATTAATGAACAGCCTGTTAAGAGCATTTCCTAATGAGCCCTGTTTTAATTGGAAAGATAATTTAGAATCTGTTCTGGTATATTTGGCATGGAAGGGCAGCATTTCGAGTAGCTTTGTCAGTAATTTGCTCGCGGTGAATCCATTTCAATCGTTACACTTTGTTTGTATGTTCAGTAGATTTTACTTCAAAATAAGAATATTGACCGCTTTAATTGAACGGCCCTGATTTACGGTTAGGGCTATGATGTGTATGGCTTCATTATCCCAAGGAGTTTCCGTCCCTTTACCTGTTTCATGAAAAAGTTAACCCTACAGTCATTTGTCCTGTTCCTTATACGATGCACTAATTGTGCTTTCACACCTCATATGAAATTGCTGAAACAGATTTAATGAAAAGTTGTGTATTTTTGTGGTTGTTTCTACTTTTATTTTCAGTAGATTTTACTTCAAAATAAGAATATTGACCGCTTTAATTGAACAGCCCTGATTTACGGTTAGGGCTATGATGTGTATGGCTTCATTATCCCAAGGAGTTTCCGTCCCTTTACCTGTTTCATAAAAAAGTTAACCCTACAGTCATTTGTCCTGTTCCTTATACGATGCACTAATTGTGCTTTCACACCTCATATGAAATTGCTGAAACAGATTTAATGAAAAGTTGTGTATTTTTGTGGTTGTTTCTACTTTTATTTTCATAAAACATTGCATACTGAAATTTTTCAGGCTATTCTGTCACTGAAATGAAAACGGTCAGACCAGAGTTGCGCCAAAGAGTTTTAGCGCACAGCGATTTCCTATGTTTTCTCAGATTGTATCACATCATGGTCACAAGCAAGAATATCCATTCTTAGAACTCCCCGCAGCCTGTTTATATGTGCAGTTCCCTTCCGACACAAACGTTTGGCCGAAACCAGACGGATAGCTTCCCTGTTATATCAACAAAAGGCCTAGTCTTTTCACCTTTGAGCGCTGCTGTTTAATGATTCGTGCCGTGGCACGCCTCGTTGGCGCAGTTTGGCAGCGCGTCCGTCTCATAATCTGAAGGTCGTGAGTTCGATCCTCACACGGGGCAACGTGGTGGGAAATTATTTTGAACTGACAGACTGGCTCTTTTAAGGATACACATCTTGCCGGCTCCCGAGTAGGAGCGTTCACGAGTGTGTGCTCCCTGGTGGTCTAGTGGCTAGGATTCGGCGCTCTCACCGCCGCGGCCCGGGTTCGATTCCCGGTCAGGGAATGCTTGTTTGGACGCCCTCTGGCTGTTTTTCTTGGCACTTTGAAAACGATGGCCTTTGAAGGTCTCCAAGGCTTAAAGAGACACTTCCTTCGAGCCGGATTCAACCAGCGACCTAAGGATGACCAGTGAGATGCCTACAGTCCTCCGCTCTACCAACTGAGCTATCGAAGGACGGGATATCTGCTATCGTCTGAGCTATTTTTGGACCTTGTCAGCGGAAGCCCTCGTGGCACGAAAAGGAGCGGAGGGGCAACGAGCCAGCCAGGAGTCGAACCTAGAATCTTCTGATCCGTAGTCAGACGCGTTATCCATTGCGCCACTGGCCCTCCCTGCCTGCATAGAGGAAGAATGCAAATCTACAGCAGGCAAAAGGGCTGACAGAACTCACGCTCGTTGGAACAAACTTGTGCCTGGGAATCCTGGGAGATGGTGGTCTAGTGGGTTAAACCACTGAACTGGTAATCAAAAGGTTGCTGGTTCGATCCCAGCAGCCACCACCAGTGTTCTTGAGCAAGACACTTTACTCCATGTTGCTCCATTATCCCTGTAATAAGTGCACTGTAAGTCGCTTTGGATAAAAGCGTCTGCCAAATGACTAAATGTAAAAAATGTAAATCCCTTCAGAGGAACTCTCAGCAACAGTACACCTGGGACCCGGGATTGCAGCCGTTCACTGGCAAACAGGCAATTTAGAAATAACGTCCTGCCAGGAGCGCAATTCCCAGATAGAGGGGACATGTCCTCCTCACTTTTTGACACTTCACTCTTCGATTTGATGCTTATTTATAAACCATGAGGTCTTGTTTCTAATTTTTTGCAAGAATGATTTATATTAAACCAATTGAATTAATGAACAGCCTGTTAAGAGCATTTCCTAATGAGCCCTGTTTTAATTGGAAAGATAATTTAGAATCTGTTCTGGTATAATTGGCAAGGAAGGGCAGCATTTCGAGTAGCTTTGTCAGTAATTTGCTTGCGGTGAATCCATTTCAATCGTTACACTTTGTTTGTATGTTCAGTAGATTTTACTTCAAAATAAGAATATTGACCGCTTTAATTGAACGGCCCTGATTTACGGTTAGGGCTATGATGTGTATGGCTTCATTATCCCAAGGAGTTTCCGTCCCTTTACCTGTTTCATAAAAAAGTTAACCCTACAGTCATTTGTCCTGTTCCTTATACGATGCACTAATTGTGCTTTCACACCTCATATGAAATTGCTGAAACAGATTTAATGAAAAGTTGTGTATTTTTGTGGTTGTTTCTACTTTTATTTTCATAAAACATTGCATACTGAAAATTTTCAGGCTATTCTGTCACTGAAATGAAAACGGTCAGACCAGAGTTGCGCCAAAGAGTTTTAGCGCACAGCGATTTCCTATGTTTTCTCAGATTGTATCACATCATGGTCACAAGCAAGAATATCCATTCTTAGAACTCCCCGCAGCCTGTTTATATGTGCAGTTCCCTTCCGACTCAAACGTTTGGCCGAAACCAGACGGATAGCTTCCCAGTTATATCAACAAAAGGCCTAGTCTTTTCACCTTTGAGGGCTGCTGTTTAATGATTCGTGCCGTGGCACGCCTCGTTGGCGCAGTTTGGCAGCGCGTCAGTCTCATAATCTGAAGGTCGTGAGTTCGATCCTCACACGGGGTAACGTGGTGGGAAATTATTTTGAACTGACAGACTGGCTCTTTTAAGGATACACATCTTGCTGGCTCCCGAGTAGGAGCGTTCACGAGTGTGTGCTCCCTGGTGGTCTAGTGGCTAGGATTCGGCGCTCTCACCGCCGCGGCCCGGGTTCGATTCCCGGTCAGGGAATGCGGGTTTGGACGCCCTCTGGCTGTTTTTCTTGGCACTTTGAAAACGATGGCCTTTGAAGGTCTCCAAGGCTTAAAGAGACACTTCCTTCGAGCCGGATTCGAACCAGCGACCTAAGGATGACCAGTGAGATGCCTACAGTCCTCCGCTCTACCAACTGAGCTATCGAAGGCCGGGATATCTGCTATCGTCTGAGCTATTTTTGGACCTTGTCAGCGGAAGCCCTCGTGGCACGAAAAGGAGCGGAGGGGCAACGAGCCAGCCAGGAGTCGAACCTAGAATCTTCTGATCCGTAGTCAGACGCGTTATCCATTGCGCCACTGGCCCTCCCTGCCTGCATAGAGGAAGAATGCAAATCTACAGCAGGCAAAAGGGCTGACAGAACTCACGCTCGTTGGAACAAACTTGTGCCTGGGAATCCTGGGAGATGGTGGTCTAGTGGGTTAAACCACTGAACTGGTAATCAAAAGGTTGCTGGTTCGATCCCAGCAGCCACCACCAGTGTTCTTGAGCAAGACACTTTACTCCATGTTGCTCCATTATCCCTGTAATAAGTGCACTGTAAGTCGCTTTGGATAAAAGCGTCTGCCAAATGACTAAATGTAAAAAATGTAAATCCCTTCAGAGGAACTCTCAGCAACAGTACACCTGGGACCCGTGATGGGAAATGTAAAAAATGTAAATCCCTTCAGAGGAACTCTCAGCAACAGTACACCTGGGACCCAGGATTGCAGCCGTTCACTGGCAAACAGGCAATTTAGAAATAACGTCCTGCCAGGAGCGCAATTCCCAGATAGAGGGGACATGTCCTCCTCACTTTTTGACACTTCACTCTTCGATTTGATGCTTATTTATAAACCATGAGGTCTTGTTTCTAATTTTTTGCAAGAATGATTTATATTAAACCAATTGAATTAATGAACAGCCTGTTAAGAGCATTTCCTAATGAGCCCTGTTTTAATTGGAAAGATAATTTAGAATCTGTTCTGGTATAATTGGCATGGAAGGGCAGCATTACGAGTAGCTTTGTCAGTAATTTGCTCGCGGTGAATCCATTTCAATCGTTACACTTTGTTTGTATGTTCAGTAGATTTTACTTCAAAATAAGAATATTGACCGCTTTAATTGAACGGCCCTGATTTACGGTTAGGGCTATGATGTGTATGGCTTCATTATCCCAAGGAGTTTCCGTCCCTTTACCTGTTTCATAAAAAAGTTAACCCTACAGTCATTTGTCCTGTTCCTTAGACGATGCACTAATTGTGCTTTCACACCTCATATGAAATTGCTGAAACAGATTTAATGAAAAGTTGTGTATTTTTGTGGTTGTTTTTACTTTTATTTTCATAAAACATTGCATACTGAAATTTTTCAGGCTATTCTGTCACTGAAATGAAAACGGTCAGACCAGAGTTGCGCCAAAGAGTTTTAGCGCACAGCGATTTCCTATGTTTTCTCAGATTGTATCACATCATGGTCACAAGCAAGAATATCCATTCTTAGAACTCCCCGCAGCCTGTTTATATGTGCAGTTCCCTTCCGACACAAACGTTTGGCCGAAACCAGACGGATAGCTTCCCTGTTATATCAACAAAAGGCCTAGTCTTTTCACCTTTGAGCGCTGCTGTTTAATGATTCGTGCCGTGGCACGCCTCGTTGGCGCAGTTTGGCAGCGCGTCAGTCTCATAATCTGAAGGTCGTGAGTTCGATCCTCACACGGGGCAACGTGGTGGGAAATTATTTTGAACTGACAGACTGGCTCTTTTAAGGATACACATCTTGCCGGCTCCCGAGTAGGAGCGTTCACGAGTGTGTGCTCCCTGGTGGTCTAGTGGCTAGGATTCGGCGCTCTCACCGCCGCGGCCCGGGTTCGATTCCCGGTCAGGGAATGCGGGTTTGGACGCCCTCTGGCTGTTTTTCTTGGCACTTTGAAAACGATGGCCTTTGAAGGTCTCCAAGGCTTAAAGAGACACTTCCTTCGAGCCGGATTCAACCAGCGACCTAAGGATGACCAGTGAGATGCCTACAGTCCTCCGCTCTACCAACTGAGCTATCGAAGGACGGGATATCTGCTATCGTCTGAGCTATTTTTGGACCTTGTCAGCGGAAGCCCTCGTGGCACGAAAAGGAGCGGAGGGGCAACGAGCCAGCCAGGAGTCGAACCTAGAATCTTCTGATCCGTAGTCAGACGCGTTATCCATTGCGCCACTGGCCCTCCCTGCCTGCATACAGGAAGAATGCAAATCTACAGCAGGCAAAAGGGCTGACAGAACTCACGCTCGCTGGAACAAACTTGTGCCTGGGAATCCTGGGAGATGGTGGTCTAGTGGGTTAAACCACTGAACTGGTAATCAAAAGGTTGCTGGTTCGATCCCAGCAGCCACCACCAGTGTTCTTGAGCAAGACACTTTACTCCATGTTGCTCCATTATCCCTGTAATAAGTGCACTGTAAGTCGCTTTGGATAAAAGCGTCTGCCAAATGACTAAATGTAAAAAATGTAAATCCCTTCAGAGGAACTCTCAGCAACAGTACACCTGGGACCCGTGATGGGAAATGACTAAATGTAAAAAATGTAAATCCCTTCAGAGGAACTCTCAGCAACAGTACACCTGGGACCCAGGATTGCAGCCGTTCACTGGCAAACAGGCAATTTAGAAATAACGTCCTGCCAGGAGCGCAATTCCCAGATAGAGGGGACATGTCCTCCTCACTTTTTGCACTTCACTCTTCGATTTGATGCTTATTTATAAACCATGAGGTCTTGTTTCTAATTTTTTGCAAGAATGATTTATATTAAACCAATTGAATTAATGAACAGCCTGTTAAGAGCATTTCCTAATGAGCCCTGTTTTAATTGGAAAGATAATTTAGAATCTGTTCTGGTATAATTGGCATGGAAGGGCAGCATTTCGAGTAGCTTTGTCAGTAATTTGCTCGCGGTGAATCCATTTCAATCGTTACACTTTGTTTGTATGTTCAGTAGATTTTACTTCAAAATAAGAATATTGACCGCTTTAATTGAACGGCCCTGATTTACGGTTAGGGCTATGATGTGTATGGCTTCATTATCCCAAGGAGTTTCCGTCCCTTTACCTGTTTCATAAAAAAGTTAACCCTACAGTCATTTGTCCTGTTCCTTATACGATGCACTAATTGTGCTTTCACACCTCATATGAAATTGCTGAAACAGATTTAATGAAAAGTTGTGTATTTTTGTGGTTGTTTCTACTTTTATTTTCATAAAACATTGCATACTGAAATTTTTCAGGCTATTCTGTCACTGAAATGAAAACGGTCAGACCAGAGTTGCGCCAAAGAGTTTTAGCGCACAGCGATTTCCTATGTTTTCTCAGATTGTATCACATCATGGTCACAAGCAAGAATATCCATTCTTAGAACTCCCCGCAGCCTGTTTATATGTGCAGTTCCCTTCCGACACAAACGTTTGGCCGAAACCAGACGGATAGCTTCCCTGTTATATCAACAAAAGGCCTAGTCTTTTCACCTTTGAGCGCTGCTGTTTAATGATTCGTGCCGTGGCACGCCTCGTTGGCGCAGTTTGGCAGCGCGTCAGTCTCATAATCTGAAGGTCGTGAGTTCGATCCTCACACGGGGCAACGTGGTGGGAAATTATTTTGAACTGACAGACTGGCTCTTTTAAGGATACACATCTTGCCGGCTCCCGAGTAGGAGCGTTCACGAGTGTGTGCTCCCTGGTGGTCTAGTGGCTAGGATTCGGCGCTCTCACCGCCGCGGCCCGGGTTCGATTCCCGGTCAGGGAATGCGGGTTTGGACGCCCTCTGGCTGTTTTTCTTGGCACTTTGAAAACGATGGCCTTTGAAGGTCTCCAAGGCTTAAAGAGACACTTCCTTCGAGCCGGATTCAACCAGCGACCTAAGGATGACCAGTGAGATGCCTACAGTCCTCCGCTCTACCAACTGAGCTATCGAAGGACGGGATATCTGCTATCGTCTGAGCTATTTTTGGACCTTGTCAGCGGAAGCCCTCGTGGCACGAAAAGGAGCGGAGGGGCAACGAGCCAGCCAGGAGTCGAACCTAGAATCTTCTGATCCGTAGTCAGACGCGTTATCCATTGCGCCACTGGCCCTCCCTGCCTGCATACAGGAAGAATGCAAATCTACAGCAGGCAAAAGGGCTGACAGAACTCACGCTCGCTGGAACAAACTTGTGCCTGGGAATCCTGGGAGATGGTGGTCTAGTGGGTTAAACCACTGAACTGGTAATCAAAAGGTTGCTGGTTCGATCCCAGCAGCCACCACCAGTGTTCTTGAGCAAGACACTTTACTCCATGTTGCTCCATTATCCCTGTAATAAGTGCACTGTAAGTCGCTTTGGATAAAAGCGTCTGCCAAATGACTAAATGTAAAAAATGTAAATCCCTTCAGAGGAACTCTCAGCAACAGTACACCTGGGACCCGTGATGGGAAATGACTAAATGTAAAAAATGTAAATCCCTTCAGAGGAACTCTCAGCAACAGTACACCTGGGACCCAGGATTGCAGCCGTTCACTGGCAAACAGGCAATTTAGAAATAACGTCCTGCCAGGAGCGCAATTCCCAGATAGAGGGGACATGTCCTCCTCACTTTTTGCACTTCACTCTTCGATTTGATGCTTATTTATAAACCATGAGGTCTTGTTTCTAATTTTTTGCAAGAATGATTTATATTAAACCAATTGAATTAATGAACAGCCTGTTAAGAGCATTTCCTAATGAGCCCTGTTTTAATTGGAAAGATAATTTAGAATCTGTTCTGGTATAATTGGCATGGAAGGGCAGCATTTCGAGTAGCTTTGTCAGTAATTTGCTCGCGGTGAATCCATTTCAATCGTTACACTTTGTTTGTATGTTCAGTAGATTTTACTTCAAAATAAGAATATTGACCGCTTTAATTGAACGGCCCTGATTTACGGTTAGGGCTATGATGTGTATGGCTTCATTATCCCAAGGAGTTTCCGTCCCTTTACCTGTTTCATAAAAAAGTTAACCCTACAGTCATTTGTCCTGTTCCTTATACGATGCACTAATTGTGCTTTCACACCTCATATGAAATTGCTGAAACAGATTTAATGAAAAGTTGTGTATTTTTGTGGTTGTTTCTACTTTTATTTTCATAAAACATTGCATACTGAAATTTTTCAGGCTATTCTGTCACTGAAATGAAAACGGTCAGACCAGAGTTGCGCCAAAGAGTTTTAGCGCACAGCGATTTCCTATGTTTTCTCAGATTGTATCACATCATGGTCACAAGCAAGAATATCCATTCTTAGAACTCCCCGCAGCCTGTTTATATGTGCAGTTCCCTTCCGACACAAACGTTTGGCCGAAACCAGACGGATAGCTTCCCTGTTATATCAACAAAAGGCCTAGTCTTTTCACCTTTGAGCGCTGCTGTTTAATGATTCGTGCCGTGGCACGCCTCGTTGGCGCAGTTTGGCAGCGCGTCAGTCTCATAATCTGAAGGTCGTGAGTTCGATCCTCACACGGGGCAACGTGGTGGGAAATTATTTTGAACTGACAGACTGGCTCTTTTAAGGATACACATCTTGCCGGCTCCCGAGTAGGAGCGTTCACGAGTGTGTGCTCCCTGGTGGTCTAGTGGCTAGGATTCGGCGCTCTCACCGCCGCGGCCCGGGTTCGATTCCCGGTCAGGGAATGCGGGTTTGGACGCCCTCTGGCTGTTTTTCTTGGCACTTTGAAAACGATGGCCTTTGAAGGTCTCCAAGGCTTAAAGAGACACTTCCTTCGAGCCGGATTCAACCAGCGACCTAAGGATGACCAGTGAGATGCCTACAGTCCTCCGCTCTACCAACTGAGCTATCGAAGGACGGGATATCTGCTATCGTCTGAGCTATTTTTGGACCTTGTCAGCGGAAGCCCTCGTGGCACGAAAAGGAGCGGAGGGGCAACGAGCCAGCCAGGAGTCGAACCTAGAATCTTCTGATCCGTAGTCAGACGCGTTATCCATTGCGCCACTGGCCCTCCCTGCCTGCATACAGGAAGAATGCAAATCTACAGCAGGCAAAAGGGCTGACAGAACTCACGCTCGCTGGAACAAACTTGTGCCTGGGAATCCTGGGAGATGGTGGTCTAGTGGGTTAAACCACTGAACTGGTAATCAAAAGGTTGCTGGTTCGATCCCAGCAGCCACCACCAGTGTTCTTGAGCAAGACACTTTACTCCATGTTGCTCCATTATCCCTGTAATAAGTGCACTGTAAGTCGCTTTGGATAAAAGCGTCTGCCAAATGACTAAATGTAAAAAATGTAAATCCCTTCAGAGGAACTCTCAGCAACAGTACACCTGGGACCCGTGATGGGAAATGACTAAATGTAAATAATGTAAATCCCTTCAGAGGAACTCTCAGCAACAGTACACCTGGGACCCAGGATTGCAGCCGTTCACTGGCAAACAGGCAATTTAGAAATAACGTCCTGCCAGGAGCGCAATTCCCAGATAGAGGGGACATGTCCTCCTCACTTTTTGCACTTCACTCTTCGATTTGATGCTTATTTATAAACCATGAGGTCTTGTTTCTAATTTTTTGCAAGAATGATTTATATTAAACCAATTGAATTAATGAACAGCCTGTTAAGAGCATTTCCTAATGAGCCCTGTTTTAATTGGAAAGATAATTTAGAATCTGTTCTGGTATAATTGGCATGGAAGGGCAGCATTTCGAGTAGCTTTGTCAGTAATTTGCTCGCGGTGAATCCATTTCAATCGTTACACTTTGTTTGTATGTTCAGTAGATTTTACTTCAAAATAAGAATATTGACCGCTTTAATTGAACGGCCCTGATTTACGGTTAGGGCTATGATGTGTATGGCTTCATTATCCCAAGGAGTTTCCGTCCCTTTACCTGTTTCATAAAAAAGTTAACCCTACAGTCATTTGTCCTGTTCCTTATACGATGCACTAATTGTGCTTTCACACCTCATATGAAATTGCTGAAACAGATTTAATGAAAAGTTGTGTATTTTTGTGGTTGTTTCTACTTTTATTTTCATAAAACATTGCATACTGAAATTTTTCAGGCTATTCTGTCACTGAAATGAAAACGGTCAGACCAGAGTTGCGCCAAAGAGTTTTAGCGCACAGCGATTTCCTATGTTTTCTCAGATTGTATCACATCATGGTCACAAGCAAGAATATCCATTCTTAGAACTCCCCGCAGCCTGTTTATATGTGCAGTTCCCTTCCGACACAAACGTTTGGCCGAAACCAGACGGATAGCTTCCCTGTTATATCAACAAAAGGCCTAGTCTTTTCACCTTTGAGCGCTGCTGTTTAATGATTCGTGCCGTGGCACGCCTCGTTGGCGCAGTTTGGCAGCGCGTCAGTCTCATAATCTGAAGGTCGTGAGTTCGATCCTCACACGGGGCAACGTGGTGGGAAATTATTTTGAACTGACAGACTGGCTCTTTTAAGGATACACATCTTGCTGGCTCCCGAGTAGGAGCGTTCACGAGTGTGTGCTCCCTGGTGGTCTAGTGGCTAGGATTCGGCGCTCTCACCGCCGCGGCCCGGGTTCGATTCCCGGTCAGGGAATGCGGGTTTGGACGCCCTCTGGCTGTTTTTCTTGGCACCTTGAAAACGATGGCCTTTGAAGGTCTCCAAGGCTTAAAGAGACACTTCCTTCGAGCCGGATTCAACCAGCGACCTAAGGATGACCAGTGAGATGCCTACAGTCCTCCGCTCTACCAACTGAGCTATCGAAGGACGGGATATCTGCTATCGTCTGAGCTATTTTTGGACCTTGTCAGCGGAAGCCCTCGTGGCACGAAAAGGAGCGGAGGGGCAACGAGCCAGCCAGGAGTCGAACCTAGAATCTTCTGATCCGTAGTCAGACGCGTTATCCATTGCGCCACTGGCCCTCCCTGCCTGCATACAGGAAGAATGGAAATCTACAGCAGGCAAAAGGGCTGACAGAACTCACGCTCGCTGGAACAAACTTGTGCCTGGGAATCCTGGGAGATGGTGGTCTAGTGGGTTAAACCACTGAACTGGTAATCAAAAGGTTGCTGGTTCGATCCCAGCAGCCACCACCAGTGTTCTTGAGCAAGACACTTTACTCCATGTTGCTCCATTATCCCTGTAATAAGTGCACTGTAAGTCGCTTTGGATAAAAGCGTCTGCCAAATGACTAAATGTAAAAAATGTAAATCCCTTCAGAGGAACTCTCAGCAACAGTACACCTGGGACCCGTGATGGGAAATGACTAAATGTAAAAAATGTAAATCCCTTTAGAGGAACTCTCAGCAACAGTACACCTGGGACCCAGGATTGCAGCCGTTCACTGGCAAACAGGCAATTTAGAAATAACGTCCTGCCAGGAGCGCAATTCCCAGATAGAGGGGACATGTCCTCCTCACTTTTTGACACTTCACTCTTCGATTTGATGCTTATTTATAAACCATGAGGTCTTGTTTCTAATTTTTTGCAAGAATGATTTATATTAAACCAATTGAATTAATGAACAGCCTGTTAAGAGCATTTCCTAATGAGCCCTGTTTTAATTGGAAAGATAATTTAGAATCTGTTCTGGTATAATTGGCATGGAAGGGCAGCATTTCGAGTAGCTTTGTCAGTAATTTGCTCGCGGTGAATCCATTTCAATCGTTACACTTTGTTTGTATGTTCAGTAGATTTTACTTCAAAATAAGAATATTGACCGCTTTAATTGAACGGCCCTGATTTACGGTTAGGGCTATGATGTGTATGGCTTCATTATCCCAAGGAGTTTCCGTCCCTTTACCTGTTTCATAAAAAAGTTAACCCTACAGTCATTTGTCCTGTTCCTTATACGATGCACTAATTGTGCTTTCACACCTCATATGAAATTGCTGAAACAGATTTAATGAAAAGTTGTGTATTTTTGTGGTTGTTTCTACTTTTATTTTCATAAAACATTGCATACTGAAATTTTTCAGGCTATTCTGTCACTGAAATGAAAACGGTCAGACCAGAGTTGCGCCAAAGAGTTTTAGCGCACAGCGATTTCCTATGTCTAGTGGGTTAAACCACTGAACTGGTAATCAAAGGTTGCTGGTTCGATCCCAGCAGCCACCACCAGTGTTCTTGAGCAAGACACTTTACTCCATGTTGCTCCATTATCCCTGTAATAAGTGCACTGTAAGTCGCTTTGGATAAAAGCGTCTGCCAAATGACTAAATGTAAAAAATGTAAATCCCTTCAGAGGAACTCTCAGCAACAGTACACCTGGGACCCGTGATGGGAAATGACTAAATGTAAATAATGTAAATCCCTTCAGAGGAACTCTCAGCAACAGTACACCTGGGACCCGGGATTGCAGCCGTTCACTGGCAAACAGGCAATTTAGAAATAACGTCCTGCCAGGAGCGCAATTCCCAGATAGAGGGGACATGTCCTCCACACTTTTTGACACTTCACTCTTCGATTTGATGCTTATTTATAAACCATGAGGTCTTGTTTCTAATTTTTTGCAAGAATGATTTATATTAAACCAATTGAATTAATGAACAGCCTGTTAAGAGCATTTCCTAATGAGCCCTGTTTTAATTGGAAAGATAATTTAGAATCTGTTCTGGTATAATTGGCATGGAAGGGCAGCATTTCGAGTAGCTTTGTCAGTAATTTGCTCGCGGTGAATCCATTTCAATCGTTACACTTTGTTTGTATGTTCAGTAGATTTTACTTCAAAATAAGAATATTGACCGCTTTAATTGAACGGCCCTGATTTACAGTTAGGGCTATGATGTGTATGGCTTCATTATCCCAAGGAGTTTCCGTCCCTTTACCTGTTTCATAAAAAAGTTAACCCTACAGTCATTTGTCCTGTTCCTTATACGATGCACTAATTGTGCTTTCACACCTCATATGAAATTGCTGAAACAGATTTAATGAAAAGTTGTGTATTTTTGTGGTTGTTTCTACTTTTATTTCCATAAAACATTGCATACTGAAATTTTTCAGGCTATTCTGTCACTGAAATGAAAACGGTCAGACCAGAGTTGCGCCAAAGAGTTTTAGCGCACAGCGATTTCCTATGTTTTCTCAGATTGTATCACATCATGGTCACAAGCAAGAATATCCATTCTTAGAACTCCCCGCAGCCTGTTTATATGTGCAGTTCCCTTCCGACACAAACGTTTGGCCGAAACCAGACGGATAGCTTCCCTGTTATATCAACAAAAGGCCTAGTCTTTTCACCTTTGAGCGCTGCTGTTTAATGATTCGTGCCGTGGCACGCCTCGTTGGCGCAGTTTGGCAGCGCGTCAGTCTCATAATCTGAAGGTCGTGAGTTCGATCCTCACACGGGGCAACGTGGTGGGAAATTATTTTGAACTGACAGACTGGCTCTTTTAAGGATACACATCTTGCCGGCTCCCGAGTAGGAGCGTTCACGAGTGTGTGCTCCCTGGTGGTCTAGTGGCTAGGATTCGGCGCTCTCACCGCCGTGGCCCGGTTCCGATTCCCGGTCAGGGAATGCGGGTTTGGACGCCCTCTGGCTGTTTTTCTTGGCACTTTGAAAACGATGGCCTTTGAAGGTCTCCAAGGCTTAAAGAGACACTTCCTTCGAGCCGGATTCAACCAGCGACCTAAGGATGACCAGTGAGATGCCTACAGTCCTCCGCTCTACCAACTGAGCTATCGAAGGACGGGATATCTGCTATCGTCTGAGCTATTTTTGGACCTTGTCAGCGGAAGCCCTCGTGGCACGAAAAGGAGCGGAGGGGCAACGAGCCAGCCAGGAGTCGAACCTAGAATCTTCTGATCCGTAGTCAGACGCGTTATCCATTGCGCCACTGGCCCTCCCTGCCTGCATACAGGAAGAATGCAAATCTACAGCAGGCAAAAGGGCTGACAGAACTCATGCTCGCTCGAACAAACTTGTGCCTGGGAATCCTGGGAGATGGTGGTCTAGTGGGTTAAACCACTGAACTGGTAATCAAAAGGTTGCTGGTTCGATCTCAGCAGCCACCACCAGTGTTCTTGAGCAAGACACTTTACTCCATGTTGCTCCATTATCCCTGTAATAAGTGCACTGTAAGTCGCTTTGGATAAAAGCGTCTGCCAAATGACTAAATGTAAAAAATGTAAATCCCTTCAGAGGAACTCTCAGCAACAGTACACCTGGGACCCGTGATGGGAAATGACTAAATGTAAATAATGTAAATCCCTTCAGAGGAACTCTCAGCAACAGTACACCTGGGACCCGGGATTGCAGCCGTTCACTGGCAAACAGGCAATTTAGAAATAACGTCCTGCCAGGAGCGCAATTCCCAGATAGAGGGGACATGTCCTCCTCACTTTTTGACTCTTCGATTTGATGCTTATTTATAAACCATGAGGTCTTGTTTCTAATTTTTTGCAAGAATGATTTATATTAAACCAATTGAATTAATGAACAGCCTGTTAAGAGCATTTCCTAATGAGCCCTGTTTTAATTGGAAAGATAATTTAGAATCTGTTCTGGTATAATTGGCATGGAAGGGCAGCATTTCGAGTAGCTTTGTCAGTAATTTGCTCGCGGTGAATCCATTTCAATCGTTACACTTTGTTTGTATGTTCAGTAGATTTTACTTCAAAATAAGAATATTGACCGCTTTAATTGAACGGCCCTGATTTACGGTTAGGGCTATGATGTGTATGGCTTCATTATCCCAAGGAGTTTCCGTCCCTTTACCTGTTTCATAAAAAAGTTAACCCTACAGTCATTTGTCCTGTTCCTTATACGATGCACTAATTGTGCTTTCACACCTCATATGAAATTGCTGAAACAGATTTAATGAAAAGTTGTGTATTTTTGTGGTTGTTTCTACTTTTATTTTCATAAAACATTGCATACTGAAATTTTTCAGGCTATTCTGTCACTGAAATGAAAACGGTCAGACCAGAGTTGCGCCAAAGAGTTTTAGCGCACAGCGATTTCCTATGTTTTCTCAGATTGTATCACATCATGGTCACAAGCAAGAATATCCTTTCTTAGAACTCCCCGCAGCCTGTTTATATGTGAAGTTCCCTTCCGACACAAACGTTTGGCCGAAACCAGACGGATAGCTTCCCTGTTATATCAACAAAAGGCCTAGTCTTTTCACCTTTGAGCGCTGCTGTTTAATGATTCGTGCCGTGGCACGCCTCGTTGGCGCAGTTTGGCAGCGCGTCAGTCTCATAATCTGAAGGTCGTGAGTTCGATCCTCACACGGGGCAACGTGGTGGGAAATTATTTTGAACTGACAGACTGGCTCTTTTAAGGATACACATCTTGCCGGCTCCCGAGTAGGAGCGTTCACGAGTGTGTGCTCCCTGGTGGTCTAGTGGCTAGGATTCGGCGCTCTCACCGCCGCGGCCCGGGTTCGATTCCCGGTCAGGGAATGCGGGTTTGGACGCCCTCTGGCTGTTTTTCTTGGCACTTTGAAAACGATGGCCTTTGAAGGTCTCCAAGGCTTAAAGAGACACTTCCTTCGAGCCGGATTCAACCAGCGACCTAAGGATGACCAGTGAGATGCCTACAGTCCTCCGCTCTACCAACTGAGCTATCGAAGGACGGGATATCTGCTATCGTCTGAGCTATTTTTGGACCTTGTCAGCGGAAGCCCTCGTGGCACGAAAAGGAGCGGAGGGGCAACGAGCCAGCCAGGAGTCGAACCTAGAATCTTCTGATCCGTAGTCAGACGCGTTATCCATTGCGCCACTGGCCCTCCCTGCCTGCATACAGGAAGAATGCAAATCTACAGCAGGCAAAAGGGCTGACAGAACTCACGCTCGCTGGAACAAACTTGTGCCTGGGAATCCTGGGAGATGGTGGTCTAGTGGGTTAAACCACTGAACTGGTAATCAAAGGTTGCTGGTTCGATCCCAGCAGCCACCACCAGTGTTCTTGAGCAAGACACTTTACTCCATGTTGCTCCATTATCCCTGTAATAAGTGCACTGTAAGTTGCTTTGGATAAAAGCGTCTGCCAAATGACTAAATGTAAAAAATGTAAATCCCTTCAGAGGAACTCTCAGCAACAGTACACCTGGGACCCGTGATGGGAAATGACTAAATGTAAATAATGTAAATCCCTTCAGAGGAACTCTCAGCAACAGTACACCAATTTAGAAATAACGTCCTGCCAGGAGCGCAATTCCCAGATAGAGGGGACATGTCCTCCTCACTTTTTGACACTTCACTCTTCGATTTGATGCTTATTTATAAACCATGAGGTCTTGTTTCTAATTTTTTGCAAGAATTATTTATATTAAACCAATTGAATTAATGAACAGCCTGTTAAGAGCATTTCCTAATGAGCCCTGTTTTAATTGGAAAGATAATTTAGAATCTGTTCTGGTATAATTGGCATGGAAGGGCAGCATTTCGAGTAGCTTTGTCAGTAATTTGCTCGCGGTGAATCCATTTCAATCGTTACACTTTGTTTGTATGTTCAGTAGATTTTACTTCATAATAAGAATATTGACCGCTTTAATTGAACAGCCCTGATTTACGGTTAGGGCTATGATGTGTATGGCTTCATTATCCCAAGGAGTTTCCGTCCCTTTACCTGTTTCATAAAAAAGTTAACCCTACAGTCATTTGTCCTGTTCCTTATACGATGCACTAATTGTGCTTTCACACCTCATATGAAATTGCTGAAACAGATTTAATGAAAAGTTGTGTATTTTTGTGGTTGTTTCTACTTTTATTTTCATAAAACATTGCATACTGAAATTTTTCAGGCTATTCTGTCACTGAAATGAAAACGGTCAGACCAGAGTTGCGCCAAAGAGTTTTAGCGCACAGCGATTTCCTATGTTTTCTCAGATTGTATCACATCATGGTCACAAGCAAGAATATCCTTTCTTAGAACTCCCCGCAGCCTGTTTATATGTGCAGTTCCCTTCCGACACAAACGTTTGGCCGAAACCAGACGGATAGTTTCCCTGTTATATCAACAAAAGGCCTAGTCTTTTCACCTTTGAGCGCTGCTGTTTAATGAACCGTGCCGTGGCACGCCTCGTTGGCGCAGTTTGGCAGCGCGTCAGTCTCATAATCTGAAGGTCGTGAGTTTGATCCTCACACGGGGCAACGTGGTGGGAAATTATTTTGAACTGACAGACTCTTTTAAGGATACACATCTTGCCGGCACCCCAGGCTCCCGAGTACGTGCGTTCACAAGTGTGTGCTCCCTGGTGGTCTAGTGGCTAGGATTCGGCGCTCTCACCGCCGCGGCCCGGGTTCGATTCCCGGTCAGGGAATGCGGGTTTGGACGCCCTCTGGCTGTTTTTCTTGGCACTTTGAAAACGATGGCCTTTGAAGGTCCCCAAGGCTTAAAGAGACACTTCCTTCGAGCCGGATTCGAACCAGCGACCTAAGGATGACCAGTGAGATGCCTACAGTCCTCCGCTCTACCAACTGAGCTATCGAAGGCCGGGATATCTGCTATCGTCTGAGCTATTTTTGGACCTTGTCAGCGGAAGCCCTCGTGGCACGAAAAGGAGCGGAGGGGCAACGAGCCAGCCAGGAGTCGAACCTAGAATCTTCTGATCCGTAGTCAGACGCGTTATCCATTGCGCCACTGGCCCTCCCTGCCTGCATGCAGGAAGAATGCAAATCTACAGCAGGCAAAAGGGCTGACAGAACTCACGCTCGCTGGAACAAACTTGTGCCTGGGAATCCTGGGAGATGGTGGTCTAGTGGGTTAAACCACTGCCTGGGAATCAATCCCTTCAGAGGATTACTAGCAACTTCAAGGCAGATGTGGGTTGAAACCCTTACACCAGGGTTCTCAAACTCAGTTCCTGGAGGGCCGCAGCTCTGCACAGTTAAGCTCCAACCCTAATCCAACACATCTGATTCAGCTAATCAACATCTTCAGGATTACTAGAAATTTCCAAGCAGGTGTGGTTTACAGGTGGTTGGAGCCGTTTCCATGTAAAGCCGAGCCTGAAGTCTCCGTTATTTGCTCGCTAATGTATGAATGAACATGACCTTAATTCGTGTTTATGGTTGGGCATTTCCTTTGTTGTGTGATGTTTACATATAGATTTGTGTGTTGTTTATTGAGGGATGTTTGGACGTTTACCGGATTTTTTTGCACATCTTGCCCTCTTTTTTTTCCTGGAAGGGTAAAGGTTGCGTTTCGTAAGGGACCGCTGGGATATCTCCTGCAGGATCCAACTGACCAGGCGAGAACAATAATAAACAACCCATCTTTGCAGGACAAGTCGGCACCAATTAAACTGGAGCTTGTGAGACAAAATGCTCTGAATGTGGTCCGTCAAAGAGGAGGTGATGCATCAGACCAAAAAGAAGTTTTTGGTGAGTACATCCTGCAGTTTGGGAAATACAAGGGGAAGACCTTCCGGTGGCTCCTTGAAAATGATGTGGGGTACACGATCTATCTGATGAAGAACCTTCAGCAAGAAGAGGCTGCAGGAGTCACAATGACCGAGGGGCAAAGCAAGAGAAGCCTGGTCTCTTTTATGAAATACGCCCACAGCTTTGAGGAAATTCTGTCTCTTTTACACTACACGTCCAAAACTCCATCTGCACCAGCGGCATCACCAGACGACAATCAGCTGGTTGGTTTCGGAGCTCGTGCCAAGAGTACATGGAAGGAGATTTGGGACGGCAGAGCTGATGGTTACGCTTCCTTTGTAATGGGGGCTAAGTGTGTCCGAGGGACACGGATGCATAAACTACAACAATACCTGCTGAAGCAGCAGCAGTCTGCCCATCCGCATGTGCCTGCCACATCTGAGCCCACAGGTCAGTTGTTATTTTCCCTCATTTGCCCTTCAGAAGAGAATCTTAACAGTTATGTCAATAAGTATAAACATACTTTTCATGTACCTTATTCTTTGTAAAGCACAGCTCCTTGTGAAAAAATCCAAGTGCAGCGTAAAAGCAACCTTTAACTCTTGTTTTGTCAACCATACAGAGATGGATGAAGACGCTGAGTTGGAGACTGCAATGCTGAACATCACCCCCTCTAAGCTACTGGTGCACTGTAAGTGTTTTTTTTCTTAAATGACAGCTTGTATTAAATTAGTTGATATATTTAATAAATGTTCCCTATTTTTTACATTTGTTAGCGCCAGTATCATCTGCGTCCTCAGCTGCTGAAGTTAAACACTCCACAGAAACAACGACAGGTTTTTATACACTTTAGGGTCAGCAGTTTCGTGTTGATGAATTATGAAATTAAATGTTCTCCAAAACTGAATATGATTTTTTTTGTCTAAATGTGTCAGTGTGTTGGCCGTGTGTCACTAACAAATCTGTGTGCTGTTGGGATTATACTAACTGTTCAAGGGGCTATGAATTGATTCCCCCACCACGATGAACTGATAAACCCCCATTCTGGGTAAGTCCTCCCTTTTACTGTAAACTTATAAATATTTCAGTTTATTAATACATGAAGACGTGCATGTTCTTGTAATTGCATTTTTTACATTCCCTGTTTAGTTTAAAATGTTCGTGACATTATTTGAGAAGGCATAATCCATCATTTCATTCATTCTATTAAAGTTTCACGAGTTCACCTACACAGATAATAGAGTAGTTTGAGGGTATGCGTATTTGGCATGCTGTCGGGGAGAGGGCTCCGAGCTCGTTCATTCTTCCGAGCTCAGAGCACTCCCCCTGTCCGGGGTGAGGGCTCCGAATCCGGCATTGGCCTGAACCCGGAACACTCCCCCCAAGAGATGCAACCGGTGCAAGACAGCAGCCGCATATGCACACCCCCCAAAAACGAGGCTGGTATTGGCTGCTGGTGACCCGGCCTTGCTTGGTATGAAAGCCGATATTGCGGAGTCTTGAAGAGACTTCAGGTGTTACTGAAGCGGGGAATTTGAGGTTTCCTGGAGAAAGATGCCGGCTGATCGGAGGGATGAATGAAGCATGGGCCCTTGTAAGGTGGATGCTGATGCGATGTCGGTCTCTGAGTGAGAGATGACTGCTGATGTGGGATGTAGATTGAGGCACTGGCCCTTGTGGACGCTACTGCCATGCTGGCCTCTGAGGTCGTAATGTCTGCTGCTGCAAGAACCTGGAAGGAGGCGCGGGCCCTTGAGGGGAGGTTGCTGCTGCGATGCTGGCCTCTAAGTAAGAGATGTCTGCTGCTGCAGAAAATAGATGTAGGCACGGGGCCTTGTGAGGTCGCTGCTGCGATGCTGGCCTCTCAAGGAGTGATGTCTGCTGCTGTAGGACGTAGCTAAAAGCATGGGCCCTTGTGGGCGGTCGCTGCTGCGATGATGTCCTCTAAGTTAACGGTGATTGCTGCTGAAGGGCTTAGATGAGGCACGGACCCTTGTGGGGCGGTCGCTGCTGCGATGCTGGCCTCTAGGGGAGTGATGTTTGCTGCTGCAGAACATAGATGGAGGCACGGGCCCTTGAGGGGCGGTCGTTGCTGCGATGCTGGCCTCTGAATGTAGGATGTCTGCTGCTGTGGAACGTAGATGGAGGTACGGGCCCTTGACGAGCGGTCGCTGCTGTGATGCTGGCCTCTGTGTGTAGGATGTCCGCTGCTGCAGAAAAATAGATGGAGGCCCGGGCCCTTGAGGGGCGGTCGCTGCTGCGATGCTGACCTCTGTGTGTAGGATGCCTGCTGCTGCAGCACATAGATGGAGGCACGGGCCCTTGACGAGCGGTCGTTGCTGCGATGCTGGCCTCTGAATGTAGGATGTCTGCTGCTGTGGAACGTAGATGGAGGCACGGGCCCTTGACGAGCGGTCGCTGCTGTGATGCTGGCCTCTGTGTGTAGGATGTCCGCTGCTGCAGAAAAATAGATGGAGGCCCGGGCCCTTGAGGGGCGGTCGCTGCTGCGATGCTGACCTCTGTGTGTAGGATGCCTGCTGCTGCGGAACATAGATGGAGGCGCGGGCCCTTGAGGGGCGGTCGCTGCTGCGATGCTGGCCTCTGTGTGTAGGATGTCTGCTGCTGCAAGATATTGATGAAGGCACGGGCCCTTATGGGGCGGTCGCTTGCTGCGATGCTGGCCTCTATGTGAATGATGTCTGCTGCTGCAGAAAAGATGGAGGCTCGGGCCCTTGGGGGGCGGTCACTGCTGCGATGCTGGCCTCTGTGTGTAGGATGTCTGCTGCTGCAGGACATAGATGAAGGCACGGCCCCTTATGGGGCGGTCGCTTGCTGCGATGCTGGCTTCTAAGTGAATGATGTATGCTGCTGTAGAACATAGGTGGGGACATGGGTCACTATGGCGGGGGGGGGGTCGCTACTGCGACGCTAGGCTCTAAGGGTGGGGATGTCTGCTGCTGCAGGACATAGATGAAGGCACGGGCCCTTATGGGGCGGTCGCTTGCTGCGATGCTGGCCTCTAGGGGTTGGGAATGTCTGCTGCTACGGGTCATGGGTGTAGGCATGGGTCCTTATGGGGCGGTCGCTAGCTGCGATGCTGGCCTCTAGGGATTGCGGATGTCTGCTGCTACGGGTCATGGGTGTAGGCACGGGCCCTTATGGGGCGATCGCTAGCTGCGATGCTGGCCTCTAGGGGTGGGGTATGTTTGTTGCTACGGGTCATGGGTGTAGGCACGGGCCCTTATGGGGCTGTCGCTAGCTGCGATGCTGGCCTCTAAGGGTGGGGATGTCTGTTGCTACGGGTCGTGGATGAAGGCACGGGCCCTTATGGGCCGGTCGCTTGCTGCGATGCTGGCCTCTAGGGGTTGGGGATGTCTGCTGTTACGGGTCATGGGTGAAGGCACGGGCCCTTATGGGGCGGTCGCTTGCTGCGATGCTGGCCTCTAGGGGTGGGTGATGTCTGCTGCTGCAGGACATAGATGAAGGCACGGGCCCTTATGGGGCGGTCGCTTGCTGCGATGCTGGCCTCTAGGGGTTGGGGATGTCTGCTGCTACGGGTCATGGGTGTAGGCATGGGCCCTTATGGGGCGGTCGCTAGCTGAGATGCTGGCCTCTATGGATTGGGGATGTCTGCTGCTACGGGTCATGGTTGTAGGCACGGGCCCTTATGGGGCGGTCGCTAGCTGCGATGCTGGCCTCTAGGGGTGGGGTATGTTTGTTGCTACGGGTCATGGGTGTAGGCACAGGCCCTTATGGGGCGGTGGCTAGCTGCGATGCTGGCCTCTAGGGGTGGGGTATGTTTGTTGCTGCAGGACATAGATGAAGGCACGGGCCCTTATGGGGCGGTCGCTTGCTGCGATGCTGGCCTCTAAGGGAGTGAAGTCTGCTGCTGCAGAACGTGGATGGAGATACAGGCCGGTGTGGGGCGGTTGCTGCCGCTATGCTGTGGTAGGTTGATGCTAGATGATCTGGGAGATTAGTGTCCGATGGGCTTCTTTGATGAGCAAGCGGTCCGTCCGAATGTAGCTTTTGAAAGCCTCTGATGTCCAGTGACCAAGAGCTTGGATTTGCGGCTGGGAGAGGCCTTTCTGGGCGGCTGTGGTAGCTGCGCCAATGCAAAAGGAATGGCTCGAGAAATGTTCTTCGGGGATTCTGGATTGGCGCAATACTGATTTAAGATGCTTTTTGAACCAGAAACGTGAGGCTGGACGACCGGAGTCATCTATGAAGAGAGGGTCCGATGGGAATTTTGCCTGTGATCTCCTGGACTGTAGGTAGACCAGGAGGGTTTGGTAAGGCTGGATGGGTGATTTAAGGTTGAATATGAAGATGAAATGGCCTCTTTTGAATTGATCCGTCTTACTTTGCTTGATGTGGAAGGAGATTGTTCCTGCATCGAGCACTGCCAAGTCGGAGATGGTGGGGTGGACTGAAGGCTTAAAGCTGGATGTTGTTGTCATTTCGGAGCATCTTAGAAATCCGAAAAAGCCAGAGTGAACATGCCGTCGAGTGTGCGTGCGGTGTGCGTGGAGTGGTAACCTCTGCGGAGGGTAGAAATGCATTTGGTTAATATATCCAAAGTTATGGGTTGTCTTTTGTCCGGGGAGGCGGGTTGAGCTCTTTGAATTCCTTTGATGAGCATGGAGGTTTGAGGACTGGATATAGCTGGGCAGGTTGAGTTAAAAATAATTTTGTGGAAGAATTGAATTCCGCTTAGGTACCCTTTAATTGAGCTGGCTTGCAGGTTTTTGTTGCTATTTAGGAAGGATATGAATTAGTTGATGGTTAGCAGAGAGAACTCGGGAAAAGGCATGTTGTATGTTTGGTTGAATGACTTGAAACTCTTCCACGCGGTTAGGTAAGACTGAAGGGTCCTGAGTGAGACGGCTTGGATGATAGAATTGAATGAGGAATCTAGAAGAGATCTTAGCGGGTGATTTACGGGAATATCAGTTCCGAATAAGGAGGTACTGGTGTTGGGAGGGGGTCCGCCTCTGGTGCTAGCCGCCTGAATTTCTGCCAGAATCTGAGCTTTGATGTTTGCTGTCACGGGCGGCGACTCCAGGGCCGGGGCATTGAGCGGGACCGGCATCGGTGCTGCTGGTGCCAGAGTGAAGGAGGGACGAGCCTGAGGGAGAGCCATCAGAGCGGGGATGGCGTCCGCCGGGACTATTTGCAGTGCCGGTCTTGCGCTGTTTTCGTTGCCTGCGCCGGAGACCTGAGGGAAGGCGGAGAAGTCGTAAGCCTGAGCCTGTGACGTCAGTGGAGGCAGCCTCGCACTGGAGATCGAAGGCAGGGCCGCAGGCCATTGGCTTGGAAAAGGATTGGAGGAGGAGAGAGCGAGGATGTGTGGGTGAGCTGGGGCCGCTTGCGGAGCCATGCTCGCGCTGCCGGGGCGGCTCGTTGTGTGGCGGGCTTGAATGGTGCCTGGGGATGCTGCCTGCTGGAGCTCTGCTGAGCGGGGAAGAGACTGCGGGTGGTCGGATCTGGAGTCTGGGGCGCGGCCCAAGCTTGCAGAGGGACCGCTCCGGCGGTTTTCGGACCGGAGGCCCCTCCTCGTTGGAGTCTGATCCGGCCGTAGATATGGGGAATCACGGACTTGCCTCGGCTTTCCTGTTGCCCTCAATGGAGTGACAGTTAGTGCAATCAGGGAATCTGGCTGGAGGGAGGAGTACAAGCCGTACAGTTCGGCCTTGTTCATCCGCCGCGAAAAGTGGACGTCTGCTTTAATTAGCGCTTGCCGTAATCCTATAACGTCCACATCTCAATAGGCGGTACGGTGGGAAGGATGGACGCATAGGAGGAAACCGGGGACGTCGATGCCTGCCTGGAAGGTGGTGGTGACTGCGTATCCCTGCGTCTCGGGGTAGTAGAAGCGGCGCGGGAATGCCGACGGCCTCTTGGAGCAGCCGCGGGTTTATCTGATGTATCCTGGCCGTCGCTTGGGGACGCCGAAGGACCCGGATTGCCGACGGAGTTGACGATTGGGGTTGATTCGTTCTCTGACATCGCTGCAGTTTGGATGTACTGATGCTTGATACTGAAAAGAGCTTCTTTCTAAAATAGTTGTGTAAGGTCTCGGGACCGCCGCCTGAGTCGCTAGCGGAGGCAGCATGCGCTAGAGGGCGACGTAGGCACCGCTGGCCGAAGCCTGGGGCAGGGTATGCATGAGCCAGAGCTTCGGGTGGTAGCAAGCTAGCGTAACTTGGGTGGCTAGAGGTGTCAGGTGCAGGCAGGGCATTGGCGGGAGCTGTGCTCTGGAATGCGTCTCGATCTAAGGCTCTTCCTCATGAGGGCGGGGTTCGATCTGGACGTGTGGTCGAAAAGTGGTCTTGTGTTGCCGGAATCTGATCTGGGGACTTGTTCGACTTGTTCGCTTCTGGCCGAGGACTGCCCTAGAGCCCGTATGACTGCCAGGTATGCGATGAGGTTTAGTTTCGCATGGCGAGTTTGAGAGCGCATAATGTTACTGACACCTGAGTGACTGTTCAAGGTCTGAAAATGATAGTTGCAAGTTTACATCGATAGTGATAAAGTCTTGAGTAGGTGATGCCTGTGCTTGAAGATGGAGAGATTCCGGTGTGTGCATGATGCTTAGTTTTGTGCGAGCAGGGAGACACAGAGAATGAGCATGACACTCTCGCCCAAACGTTCTCGTTAAAATTGCCGTTATGCTGGGGTAACTATTCGAAGTTGTAGTCAGGTTGGCAGACGAGAGACGATGGTGACCTTGCATTTAGCAACCGTTAAATACACGACAGCGGCACGCATCGGTATGACAAAGGTAATGGCTGCGTGCATTGATTGTGCAAGATGTAAATGAGAACGGCACCGGCACGCTGTGTAGAAACGTATGCGTCTGACTGACGTTCGCTTAGCGGCACGGGGGCAGAGGAAGCGCACACGTGCTGGCCAGCGATATGCTATTCTTGAGAGCGGCAGTGGCAACAGGCAGTGGATAAAGCTAAATGTATTTTCTAGTAAAATATTGTACTCACCCAGTTTATTGCGTAACTGCGAGTTCGGGGGTTCAAGCTAAATGTATTTTCTAGTGAAATTATTGTACTCACCCGGCTTCGGCGTAACGGCGAGTTCGGCCGTTCAAACGCTAGTAAAGCTATGTTTTTAAGATGGTAGATTGTTAGTTATCGGAAAATCCGTCTGGGTTGATTAGAGTGACAATGAAGGGATGAATTATTTCGGCAAAGATAGTTGTTTCTCATGCAGAAGAGGGGTGTACAACCCTTGAATGTTAACGTGTTTGCATTAGCGTATCGTTATAGGATTGGGTTAAGATACGGCGATCGTGCAAGCCTGACAAATATAAGTGTACTGGTGTCGGCGTCTGAACACTCGTGTCCCGTTAGCATGAGCTAGCGTTTGCAATGAGCCGGCATTTTGGAGCGAGCTAGCGTACCGACAACAAGTGCATCTGGGAACGAACGAGGTGACGGGCGCGACGTAAACCAGCGTGGACCAGTTCCAGAAACTGCGGGGAAATGTAAGTGGAAATGTTGTCCTATGTCTCGAGCCTGCTGCTCGGCGGCAGCGTTTTCGAGATCAGCAGGATCCTTTGAATATAATACGTCCTTCATGAGTTGATAAAATCCTTTTAGAGTTTGTTTTTTATGCAAACGTCTATGAGCAACGTGGTTGAAAAACGTCCGAGACGTGATTATTACTTCTAAAGATCAATGGACCTAGCATTGAACGAAGCGTCTCGATGCTTGAGACTGAATAGAGAGTGAACGTAAGACGTCTTGACTATTTATAGAGACACTCTCTCTCTCTCTTTGAAGTGATAGGTTGATTGTTGTGATTGCTGATAGCCGACCAGCCGAGTTAATTATCTGCTCCTGCTCCTCCCTAACTTAGTTTAGTAAAACACCATAAGCAGATCGCTTAAGACTATTGATAATATTATCAAGATTTTATGTCTTGCAGAACCATCTACTGTCCTTTCGAAACCACTGATGGTCACTAGAAAGGAATTGCGTCTGTCTCCTGTTGATGGTTACGTATGTAACCTCAGTTCCCTGATGGAGGGAACGAGACGTTGTGTCGAGAACGACAGATGGGGTTCGCCCTTGAGAACCTATCAACTCTGACTACTATAGAAAAGGCCAATGAAATTTGGTGAATGAAATTTGCATGCCGGACTCCGCCCCCGGATATCCGGTATATAAGGAAGCCGGCGTGCAGCATTCATTTACCTCTTGTTCTGAAGAGCCTGAGAGCCTCTCAAAACTGCAACAGAATACGATACGGGTTTGTGGCATAAGGGACACAACGTCTCGTTCCCTCCATCAGGGAACTGAGGTTACATACGTAACCAAGACGTTCCCTTTCTGTCGGTCTCTCAACGTTGTGTCGAGAACGACAGATGGGGTTATCTATGGAAAACGCCACAAACACCGTATCGCGTCACAATCTCAGCGAAGCAACGGTAACAAGCCTGGGTGTGTTAGCTCGAAGCTTTCGTGAAACTTGTAACCTTCCAGTGTGGTGGTCGGGGGGTTCCAGAGCTTTCCTGGAGAAAGATGGGTACAGCCCTGACCGGAAACTTTCACGGACGGGGCCTTAGCTCTCTACAGGCGAGAGGCCGTCCGGTTCGGTTTATACCGGGAAAGCGCAACTCTTAATCAGAGAAGCGCTGCAGAGGCCACCTCCTACCCGTGGGGAGGAATATGGTGGAGATATATGTATGGTCTCGTCCTAGGAGGAGAACGCATGGAACGTGCGGACTGGGTAGTTAACCGCGAGGTGGAGGTCCACCTGGGGAAGCTCATTGGTTACCAAGTGTGGGAACCATCATCATGAGGGTATAGCGGACGGAACAGCCCACGGTGGGGGTGTTACTTCGTCTGATAGCACAGGTCCGGTTAGAACTATGTGTGATAGGTCATAAGGTATCCCGGCCTAAGGGGGAAGGCTGCTCTGCCCAGTCAACCCCCAGGATGTGCTTGCTTAGTGATGGATTGAATGCCTGTTCTTAACCAGGGTCTGGGTAAGAAGGAAGGTTGGTGAGGTATCAATTCTCTCAGCCATGTGGTTGCGTAAGAAGAAAAGGTAGATAGCACACTGACCCAACCTCTTGGAGGGTGGGATGGTGCTTTCGCAGGCATACGCCCCCCCGGATGCCAGTCCTACATGTCGCCATGCAGGACGTGGGCTGACACCGGGTTTACGCGAAGGCTGTTAACCCTTGCGAAGGTGTTCTGGCGTAGCCCAACCCGCAGCTCTACAGATGTCTGCTAGAGAGGCGCCTCTGCCAGTGCCCAGGAGGTGGCTAAAACTCTGTGTGGAGTGAGCCCTCACTGCCAATGGGCATGGGAGATTCTGAGATCGGAATGCCGTCATAACGGCGTCCACGACCCAGTGCACCAGCCTCTGTTTGGAGACAGCCTTCCCCTTCTGCTGTCCTCCAACAGAAACGGAGCTGGTCAGAGCTTCAGAGCTCTGCGTGCGGTCCAGCACGTACTGGACACAACACTGATCGGGTTGGGTCTTCCTCCCCTATGGGGAGCGCCTGCAAGTTCACCACTTGGCCCCGGAGGGAGTAGTGGGAACTTCTTGGGCACGCATCCGGGCCTGGGTCTCAAGATAACGTGAGAGTTTCCAGGGCCGAGTTTATGGCAATCCGGGGACACGGAGAATGCTCGGTGGTCCCCTACCCTCTTGAAGGAAGTGAGCGCCATCAGGAGGACCGTCTTACTCTGTGAGGAAGATCGGAACCTCCGAGGGGCTCTTTGGGGGGCCCTGAGGCTCCCCAGGACCACATAGGGTCCCAAGAGGGTATGGAGCGGAGATGAGGCGGATTCCGCCCTCTCGCGCCCCTTAGGAACCTGTTGACCAGGTCGTGTTGCCCTAGAAACTTTCCACCGACTGAGTCGTGATGAGTGGCAATAGCGACTACATACACATTCAGTGTGGAGGGGAGATGTTAATCTCCAGTCTCGTAAGAAGGAAAAACATAATCCTGATCGAGCACCTCAGTGGGTCTTTCTCCTTGAGAGAGACACCAGGACGAGAAGAGGCGCCGTCTAGAGGCGTGTAACAGTCAAGTAGATGGGGCCCTAGCCTGGGTGATGGTCTCAGCCATAGAGGGGGAGTAGCCATCTCAGGATCTTCTCGACCCGTCTAGAGACCAGACATGGGAGTTCCAGAGGTCTGATCTGGGATGCCAGAACGTGTCCCTCCCCTGATAGAGCAGGTCCTCTGTCAGGGGAATGGTTCAGGGGTCGTCGCTGTCCAGAGCATCAGCTCTGAAGCCAAGTGCGGTTAGACCGGTGTGGTGTAACCAATAACACTTGGTGCTCCTGCTCCCTGACCTTGCACAGTGTCTGTGCAAGGAGGCTCCTGGGGGGGGAAGGTGTGCTTCCGCCCATCCCGCGGTCAGCTGTGCACAAGGATATCCGTGCCGAGGGCAGGGAATATCAAGCGGGCAAATGGTGGTGTTACGGGAGGTGAACAGGTTTTACCTGGGCCTACCCGAACAGCCTCCAAATGAGCTGGACTGCGCGGGGATGGAGTCGCCAGTCTCCACGAGGCATAAACTGGCGAGAAAGCACGTCGGCTGTCTAGTTCAGTTTGCCCGGGGTGTGTGGCCTGCAGGGAACGAGTCACCTGTTGACTCAACCGGAGGAGGTGTCGAGCAAGTTGTGTTAGCTGCTGTGAGCGAACGCCACCCTGACGATCTGTGTTCGCTACAGCTATAGTGCTGTCCTCGGAGCAGCACGTGCATGTCTCGCACGAGAGGCCGTAGCCTGCTCAGTGCAAGTAGCACAGCCCACAACTCTTGGCAATTGATATGCCAGCTTAGGCGGGGGTTCGCCCAACACCCCACCTGCTTGCACGTTGCACACTGCACCGCACCCGTGCAGTGAGACGTCAGTCGTCACCACGACCTGCCTCATAACCTGCCCAGAGGGACCTGAGTCCGTCGAAAAGGTCATAAAGACTAGGGGTTATAGTGCGTCGGCAGCAGGGCGGCATCACCAAGTGCCTGCTGCCGGTGTGCCACGCTCTCCTCGGAACTCGACTCTGAAACCAGTGTTGGAGCGGTCTCATGTGCATCAACCCGAGGGGTATTAACCCGCGAGGACGCCATGTGTCCCAGGAGCCTCTGAATTGTTTCAGGGGGACCGCTGTCTGCCTAAAATGTTCATTTCATAGGCCAGTCACTGAGATAGTTTAGTACCCGCTCGCCTTCCTCCCCTCAGGGAGAAAGGGCGGTCAGGGATAGACCGAAAGGGAGGACTCTGTACTGATATGCCCACCTCTCGCACGTGAACCGTGGGAACGGCCGGTGTCGAGGAGGATAGAGACATGAAAGTAAGCGTCCTTCAGGTCGATTGCCACGAACCAATCCTGACACCTGATAGATGTCAGGACGTACCTCTGCGTGAGCACCCTGAACGGCAGCTTGTGAAGGTGCTCTGTTCAGGGTACGCAGACCTTTGCAACCCGCCGTCTTTCTTGGGAACGATGAAGTGCGGGTCGTGACCCACTGAACATCTTGGTTTTTGAGGGACGAACTCGAAACCTGTTTTGCCAGAAGGGTGGTGACCTCTACCCGAAGTACAGAGGCGTCCCTGCCTCTGACAGAGGGAGAGATGATGCCCCGAAACTTGGGAGAGTCTCTGGCGAACTGGATCGAGTAACCAAGACGGACCGCCCTCATTAGCCAGCGAGACAGTGTGGGCAGCTCTCGAGCTCCCAGGGACTGTGACAGGGTGACCAAGGGGACGGTCTGCTTCATCATTTCCACGGGGGGTGGTTCGTTGGCTGGCGGAGCTAACCATGTCGCGGGGAGTCCCCGGAGGGAAGGTTTGCTCCGCGTTTACCTGCCTGGCGGGACAACGGCACGCACTGTCGGTTTGAGAGTGGTGACGGTTGTCGTATGTGTACGACCTCACGCCTCGCCAGGGTGTGAGGTCGGTTCGCCGAGCACAGTCCAGTGGAGTGTGCGTTCGGCTGCAAGTACACCCGGGGAGAACGGAAAACTCTGTGAGTATGTGGGCACCAAGCCCTGAAAAGGGCCCGCCTTTGGTGACTAGGCAGGAGTCGTCCCGTACCGACCGATCAGAGCCGTGGCTGTGAAGGTTCGGGCCCGAAGTTGTTCTCCCTGGGGTCTTCCCGTCAGTGTCCCTTCTCGCGAGAAGGTTGCTGACGGGGTGGAGGTTTCCCCTCAACCTCTGCTTCCGGGGTGCCGCCTGTGGGGGCACAGGAACCGGAGCAGATGTCAAAGGGGTCCTGGGTTGCAGGGAAGCAGACGTCACGTGAGATCTCGGAGGCCTGTAGGCGGCCGAGTCGCGGCGTGAAAAATGTGGCTTATTGCCACTGTCTGCTTCACCGTCAAAAACTGCTGAGCGCAGTCCTCGACGGATTTACCAACAACCCACCTTGCGAGATGGGTGCATCAAGAAAGCGGACTTCCTTGGTGTCACTCTTCTGCACAAGGTATAGCCGGGGGTGTCTCTCCTGGACCACTACCGTGGACATCGCCCGACCCAGGGTCCGTGCCGCCGCCTGTCAGCGGCGAGACGGAGATCCTGCATTACACCCAGGTCGGTCTTACCCTCGTGGAGCTCTTTCAACGCCTTGGCCTGGCGGACCTGCAGGATGGCCATGGCGCAGAGAGAGGAGGCAGCCTGGCCCGCGGCATCGCAAGCCCTCGACACCAGTGATGCCGAAGTCTTACGTGCTTTGGACCGTAGGCGTAGCCGATTCCCCCCAGGTGCACCGCGGGCGGACGTTCCACTGGGGGGATCTCGACGCAGGCCTTGGCTGCCCCACCATCGAGAGAAGTAAGGGAGGCGGAGCTGGTTTTCACTGGAGCGGTCCGAGAGTGGAGCGCTCGAAGTTTTACACAGCTCCTCATGCATTTCCGGGAAAAAAATGGCACCCGGGGTGGGCGCGGTTAGCACCGCGCTCCGACCTCAGGAACCACGAATCCCCGGGTTAGCATGAATGACATCACTTCTGCTTCCTCCTAACTCGACCGCTGGGGGTGGAGCTCGGATTCGTCAGATGTCAGTCTCCCTCCTATGCTGCGAGCGACATCTCATCTACGTCACACATCGTTTCCGATGTGTGTGCGAGAGAATCCGGACGGTATGCCACCGCCGGTTGGGGAACGTTCAGAAGAGCGAATCGGGGTGCGATCGGCCCGTGAGCACTTGGCTGGCGGGTTTACGTTCGCAGAGTTCCCCATATCACTAACGCTGCTAACGTGGGTGGTCATCGGGGCCGTAGCCACAGATGTCACAGCCCAGGTAGCAGACGAAATGGTGGCTGGTTCCCGTAGGAAGACAGCCACCCGTGACCGCAACTTCTGAATGACAATCTGCCCGCAGTGCGGACAGATGTGTCAACGAACGCTGCTTCAGCCCTGTCCAGCCGGCCCAGCAGCCGGCGTCAAGCCCTGTCCAGCCGGCCCAGCAGCCGGCGTCAAGCCCTGTCCAGCCGGCCCAGCAGCCGGCGTCAAGCCCTGCATCTCAGCCGGGTCACAGCCCGACAGTCCAGCTGGGGAGAAGGACGGTTTTGCCCGGAGCTCGTGTCAAGCCCTCAGGGGCTTCGCGCTCCAGAGCGCCACCCCGGGTTGAGACTGTCCTGCCCTGTCCCACTCCCCTTGAACTTTTGTCTTGCCCCACCCCCCCTCCCTTGTTTGTTATTTTTATTGTCCCACCCTAACCCATTGGTTGTAATGTCATGTATGCCCCTTGTCCTGTTGACCATGTCTGTCTGGTTCTTGTCTTTGTCCAAGTCTGTCTTGTCCTGTTTGTGCCTTTGAGGAGCATCAGGTTGCTGCTCCTTAAGGCGGGGGTTCTGTCATGATTCCACATCTCCTTGTCAGGTATTTCTTGGTCTAGAGGTGGAATCATACAGGATCCTCTGTTTCATGTGGGAGAGAGACAATTTCATCTCTCAAGTCTACGTCATCGTTCCTACCCTCCTGTTTCCTAGTTTGTGTTAATTAGCTTTCCTTGAGTGTTCATCCCCTGCACCTGTTCCCTCTTAAGTTTGTTCCCTATAAAGAGTCCTCTGGTTTCACTGTCCTGTGGTATTTTTTAGGTTGCTAGAGGTAATAGTCTCTTTCTGATTTTCATTTCAGAAAATGTACGCATACCCCGTTTTTCGACGACAATTAGCAACATCAACCCGACTCCTCATGGCGCCATCGCCAGAGGCGAAGCACCTTGAAAATGTTGAGTCTGGAAGGAACAAACCGAAGGAGCAGGTGCTGGCAGAGGCCAGTACTTTTGTCAGCTCAAACGGTGGAGACCCCAGTGACCAGCTTTTAGTACTGGCTCACTGCAAACTTCAGTTTGGGAAGTACCAGGGCCAGAGATTTAGATGGCTCCTGGAAAACTCTCTGGGGTACGCAGTGTATTTGGTACTCAGCATTTCCAATGAGACTGCGAACACAACCCCCCTGTCACAAAATAAACAAGTGTTCCTACAGTACACTTCTCATATTAGAGAGATGGCAGAAGAAGTGGAGAAGTACGAGAGGAAGCAAGAAATGCAAGCTGAAGCCCGGGCAGTTGGAGACCAGGGCTGCTTTATAGTGGAGTTTGGTGACTTCCAGGGCCTGTCCATGAAGGACGTTTATGAGGACCAGAGCAAGGAGGCCAAAGCCCTCATCCGATACCTGGTTAAGGCAGATGCCAGGCCCAACACAAACATGGCCATTTTTAAAAGTTATGTAGTGAAAAGACAGGTTTCTGCTGTGAACACAGCCTGTGTCTGTGTTATTCTTCCCGGAGTGGTTGTAAGAAGGAACCAGAAAAAGGGGGTTACACATGCATAGTAACGTTTGTTTATGTTGTTCCTTTGAAACGGTCTATAAGCCGTGGCAGGGTGGTAAGATGTTCTTCACGCATAACTTATGTCCATACATTCGAATTCACATATAACAAGTAAAAATTATGCAAAACTATTTGATGGCTATAGCTAGTAGAGACGGGCGGATAAGATAAAATGTCACCCGCATCCGCTGCTTCAAATAAATTATCCACCCGCCCGCACGTATAATTTTCTTAGCTATAGATATCCGCACCCAACCCGGACCCGATCGTCACTTCAATTACTCAGTAAATTTTCTAGAACTGTCTTTGTCTGTAAATGCTTAAATCAAATCTTTCCATTAAGCACACACATGATGTAACATATAAGAGGTACCAGTCTTATGGCTTTCATATACATACAGTGCCTCACGGTCGTTGCATATTACAAACCCAGATACTTGATTCATCCTTGTTAGCTAAAACGCTCCCACACGGTACTTTTCTTTTCTACCTTTTGTTTTGTTTTTAATTCTCCCTTTTTCAATTTCTCGCGGATCTGTTTTGCCACCATTTCTGCTTTAAGAAATAGACCGTCCCCTACCACCGCCATGCGTTCATTTCTTTTAATTACTGCAAATTAGCGCCTGATTAAAAATTAATTTAAAACATATTCGTATTTTTTGAGATTTTTTTTATATTGTTTATGATATTATCCAGCTGCGACCCACCCGCAACTAATCAGAATGTATTTTTTTATTACCCGACCCACCCGGCCCGCGGATCATCCGCAGCGCCCGCGGATTTAACCGCCATCCGCGCATCACTAATAGCAAGGGATGGGTATCGTTAAGATTTTAACGGTACTTCTACTCTTATCGGTCCGGTACTTTTATCTGTTTTCTTATTGGTATTCTGGGCAGACCAGCAGTATTAAAAGAAGTGGGTTGGTTCATCATAGCCCCCAGCAACTTAGCAGCTAGCTCCTAGCTCAGGACCAGCTCATGACCATCTTAAACCAGCTAAGGACCAGCACATGACCATCTTAAACCAGCTAAGGACCAGCACATGACAGGCTTAAAGCAGCTCAACCCAGCTCAAACCAGCCACAATGCTTCAAAACATACCTAACCAGGATATGCAGTTTTTTCAAGGTTGTGGAATGTTGATACATATTGGCAGCAATATATATATGCCATGAAAGTGATAAGTGGGCCAGAGAAAGTTCCTTTGTTTCTCATGGGTCCTCATTTGCATAGCTCTGACAGTATGGTCAGTTTGCATTTAATACCTAAACTTACATTTACATTTACATTTAGTCATTTAGCAGAAGCTTTTATCCAAAGCGACTTACAAGTGGGGTAGGTAATGAAAGCAATTGGGGCAGCACCAGTACAACAAAAGCATAAGTGCAATCAAAAAGAAGACTGGTCTCATATAGCCTAACACAGTATACAGAATCATTCATTCATACATTATTTTTTTTATTTTTTTAGAGTAGAGAAGAAAAGAGTAGAGAAGAAAATATAGTCAGAACAGATCAGTCAGATGTTGGCGGAAGAGATGTGTTTTCAGGCGTTTCTTAAAGATGGCTACAGAATCTGCAGATCTTGTGGCAGCGGGCAGATCATTCCACATAGGTGCTCGAGAGAGATTTTTTACCTATATGGGATGGCACCACAAGACGCCGTTCGTTTGCCGAGCGTAGGGATCTGGCGGGTACATATGTCTGCATTAGCGAGTGAAGATAAGGTGGGGCCAAACCAGTGGTGGTCTTGTAGGCCAGGAGCAGAGTCTTGAATTTGATGCGAGCGACTATAGGGAGCCAAAGTAGCTTAATGAGTAGAGGAGTGACGTGTACTCTATTGGGTTCATTAAAGATAACTCCTGCCGCAGAATTCTGGATCATCTGTAGAGGTTTGGTTGTGCAAGCTGGAAGTCCACCCAGTAGCGCATTGCAGTAGTCCAGTCTGGACAGGACTAACGCCTGTACTAGGACTTGCGTAGCATGCTCTGATAGGAAGGGTCTAATTTTCCTGATATTGTAGAGGATGAATCTACAGGACCGGGCGGTGCTGGCAACTTGATCCGTGAAGTTGAGCTGATCATCGATCACCACTCCCAGGTTTCTTACCTTTCTGGAAGGTGTGATGGTTGATGAGCCCAGTTAGTTATGGACTTAGTATGATGCATGCTATGTTTTTATAACAAAGCTCATCATATAGGGAATTCAGAGAGTTGTAGTTACATATGAAAAATGCAAGTCTTTGAGCTGAGAATCATCCAAAGGTATTAATACATCGAATAAACCCTGAATCAAAACTTGTACATCTAACAGTTACAGACTATTTAAAATGGCACGAGCACCAACACACTACCTAGACATTTCGATACATTTACAGAAAAGGATAGTTTAAATCACATAAGTTCCTATGTGTTAGAGAAGTTTCTCTGGTTAGCCTCAGATGCTAAGTTCTCAGATGAGACACAGACTTCTCACCAATGCTTTGAAGCATAGAAGTCGTAAATATCCTACAGAGAAACCAAATGGTTATCACACTCTCGGTGAGAGTTCAAAACCTAAAACAAGACCCATGGAGCCATGCTTGCTATGGTCTTTTGATGATTGAATCTAGAAACCAGGACGAAAGGGAGGTTTATAGCTTTCCTCTCAATGATCCAGTCACTACAAGTGTAGGCCTCCTATTATTTCCAATCCATACCAGGATGTTGTAAACACCAGAAATATGCTGGCCCTTTTCACTGCACCCTGACAGATGAGTAATTCACTTTTCCCTTTACACAATGGAAAAAAATGCATCTTTATATTTTGGAATCATAAGTAGCATAAGCCACGACCGGGATTCTATTGCAGGTAAGCATACTTGCTCCACGACATCTTTATACCTGGAGTTGCTGTAAAGAAGTTATAAGAATTTATAAGAATTCAACACTTGGACTTCTGTTCCTGAATAGTATTTGACATAAAAAGTACTTATAGTATATTTATTTACTACTGGGGGATATTCATGTTCACAAACAATTTTTAAGAGTTTAAGTGTTGGATCATTGAGCATATTAATTAAGAAACTTCCAATTTAACTTGCATCTGTCGGGTGATAAAAAGAGGTAGAAAACGTACTTTTAGAAAATCTTACAGGTGTCGTCTAGATGTCCAAGGACAGCAGATGTCTCTGATTCTATTGCAGGTGAGCATGTATTACTGGGCCCTTTTTTACGTGCCCTTTATGTTAATATCTTGCTGTACGATTTGAAAGCTTCATTTGTCCATCACCTGATCGCGTACAGTACCGACAAATCAGGACTCGCCTTGGGTGCAGTGATTCTGTGTGCTGAAGTGAAATCGTAAAACAGTAGGAGTGTTACCTGTATAATAAGGATACTGCTCTTTATTTTATGGTCATTTTCTTAGGATTATACAGACGTAATGTCAGAGAATTAGTATGTAAAACGTTAATATTGAGGTGCTACAATAGGCCTTAATCAGAGTGTTAGATATTATTTTCCCCATAGGCAAGGCAAGTTTATTTATATAGCACATTTCATGCACAAGTGCAATTCAAAGTGCTTTACATAAAATGATTGACAGAAAGAAATAAGTGTTATCTTTAGAATGAAGAAACAATAAAACAGCAATAAAATTGATAAAAAATGTGAGTGTATATATAAAAAGAATAAGAGCAAAATATAGCTGCAAGCAGCAATCATCGGGTTCGAGCAGTCTAAGTCGTCTAAGGGGTCGACTAGGCTCGGGAATCCCAACATTACACATCCACGACGGATGTCAATCTCCACCACCAAGAAAAATGATGGAACCATTCAAACCATTTGTATTTCCTTTGACTTTAACTGGTCAATAGTACTTAATGACAAGTCAGTTGGGTTTATTTATTTAGAGGCAGCAAGCTTTCAGGTAGACTTTTGAGGTTAATATAATAAAGGACCCTCTTATGGTCACACAAATGAAAAAGCTCAACATGTCTTTGATAATTATTTATCTAGAGTGTCCAGAGATTTGTTTTGTGGTGGAAATTTGGAAATTGCTTGAAAGACCTAAAATAAGTATGCAAATGTACGTCTTAAACATCATCACCGATAACTTGCAAACTGTTTGAATGACATCAATGGATCAAGAGGCAAAGTTGTTCAGAATGAGGAGAACTATCATAAGATATCATTAGTTTGTGTAAATTAAAAATGTCACGTGATACATAATTGTTTAAGCAATGAAATACGCATCAATTTTACCATTTTTACTGTTATAGCGCCACCTAGTGTCCAAACGCCACGTTCTTTTGTGGGTGACCTCGGAGTGACGTTATACACATATTTCCCAAGCCCCATGATGATATGTTTAGCCGTTCTGGATTTAAGGCCATTTAAATGTGATAGGCTTTGCCCATTTTAAGTTTTGGCATTCCTAAGCGCCGGTGAAAAGAAATTTAAATTTTTTTTCAATCACTTTTTAGATTCACACTCCACAGAAGTCAGCTGCATTGGTTTGGTTCCGATCGGTTGAAAAACCAAGAACTAGTTCGCGAAAGTAGGTTTTTTACCTCATCAGCGATAACTCAGGAACCGTTCGATCGACAGAAGAGGCAAAGTTCTAGAGGCAAAGTTGCTCAAAATGAAGAGAGCTATTATATAATTTCATTAGTTTGGGTATATGTCAAATGTCACGTGATACACAGTTGTTTATACACTCCAAAAGCATTATTACGCCCCCCGGTGGCCAAATAAGTTCATGTTTCTTATAGACCTTCAGGACCATGAGACGAATAAGCCCAGTGAGTGTCGTTTCGATCAGCCTTTGTTAACCAGGTGCAATGAGTGCTCAAACTTCATCGGCCGATGGCGGCCATGTTTTTTGAGATACGCCAATGTCCTTTTTGATGGTCATGGGACATGACACAAAGACACACCATACCAAATAATAAGTCAATCGGGCAAACTGTTGCCTAGTTATAGCCATTTTTGAGTTGATTCTAATTATAGCGCCACCTGGTGGCGGATCGCCGCTTTTTTTTTTATGTGACATCGGACTAAGCGTCTACGTATACGTACCAAGCCCCATGATGATATCTCAAACAGTTGACGAGTTATGACCATTTTAACTAAATATGCCACTTCCGGTTTGGACGTTTTAGCGCCACCTAGCGGCCGTGAATGGAAAATTCAACTTTTTTTCAATAACTATTTATATTCACACTCCACAGAATTCATCAGCGTTGGTTTGGTTCCGATAGGTCAAAAATCCAGGGACTAGTTCATTTTTTTTTTTTTGCACAAAATGCAAATTAGCGGAAAAATTTGCATACCGGAAATGAAATCGGAGATATACGTTATTTAAGTTTCTAGCCAATGATTACACTGATGTAAAACACTTGGGTGTGCGACAAACGGTTTAGGAGTATCGATCAAAAACGCGCTTCTTCTCGCTGTAGCGCCACCTATGGGTCGATTTGGCTGGTTTCGTGTATCTGAGTAGCGACAAGGACTACTACCATCTGACCAAGCCTCAGCTCTGTCGGCTTTACGGTTTGGGCTGCACGATCAGTTTTAGGGCAGAATAATAATAAGAATTAAAGCTGCAAGCAGCATTTAGCGGGTTCGAGCGATTCAAGGTGTCTGAGGCACGTCTGCCAGGCTCAGGAATAGCACCATAGCAGATCCACGACAGACGACACTCTAGCACACCAAGTAAAATGTCAGAAACGTGTTATACAGTTGCAGAGACATAGATCTTGCTAAAAGGTTGCTAAGCTAATCCGTTTGGTTGCTATGGGCGTGCAATGCCACCTGCCAATTAATAACACATCAAACCACAAGTCATGCAAAACAACCCCATTGTCTCTACGATGCTCTATTGCAGAGATAGAGGTCCAGCTTAATGGTTGCTAAGTGAACAGTTTAGTTGCTATAGGTGTGGTATGGCACCTGCCAATTGATAACACATTAAGCCACAAGTGAAATTAACAGAACCCCTGTGTCTCTACAATATTCAACTGCAGAAATATAGGTCTGTGTTAATGGCTGTAAAGCTAATCTGTTTAGTTGCTATGGGCATAGCTTGTCACCTGTTATATTATAATACACTTTTCCATGAGTAGAACTAAGTAACTTCTTTGTCTCCATGAGATTCTATTGCAGAGATATAGGTCTATTTTGTTAATTTAATGCATATTTTTCAAAATAGCCTCTTATGTGTTTTGATGAATTAATATTGAATAAAAAATCTAGGACCATTTTAAATGGATACATTGATTCATATTCATGAATACATTGTGGTCAGTAGGACATTGACATTGTCTGCAAAAATATTTTAGAAGGCCTTGCCATTTCAATTATGTTTCTTTGGTAAACACACATCACATGACAAATCCCATTTCTTCCTGATTTTGATGTTTGGTTTGAACTTCAGGAAGTCATGTTTACCATGTCTAAATGTCTAAATGCATTGAGTTGCTGCCATGTGACTGGCTGAGTAGCAATTTGGGTTAACATGCAATTAAACTGGTGTACCTAATAAAGGTGTGTTATATATATCAACACTTATCTTAAATGCAGCCAGAAATGTGCTATAATTATAGATGTCTAAATATGCAGCAACGTTTAATGTGTAATACATATAATTTCTAACACTGTCTTCCTGTGAGACACATTTCATTACACACACATGCACAGTCTCGATCACACAAGACACACAGAACTATGCGGTGCATTCACACTCTTTTATCGTTCCTTTATCAAAGCTACATGCATTGTGATTTGGTGACTCTATAAGAAAGCCATTGAAATTAATGATATTTCACCTTTTTGACTCCTATGAAGGAATGCCTCTTCCTATGAACATAACATTTTGCAAGCTTGTTAAGTGTCTTAATATGTATAATAGTACTAAATGGCAAGTCAGTTGGATTATTTATTAAGGAGTAGCGACCTATAACATACTCGTTTCACGCTAATATAATAAAGGACCCTGTTATGGTCACAAAACTAAACAAAACTCAACATGTTTTTGATGATTATTGACCTAGAGAGTCCAAAGAAATGAACTGAGGTGGAAATTTTGACATTGCTTGAAAATCCTTAAACAAGTTTGCAAAAGTAGGTTTTTTACATCATCACCAATAACTCACAAACCATTTGATAGACATCAATGGTTCAAGAGGCAAAGTTGTTATGAATAAGGAGATCTATCGTTTGATATCAATAGTTTGTGTATTATTCAAATGTCACGTGACACACAGTTGTCCAGGCCACAAAAAGACATGCACATTTTGCCATTTTTACTATTATAGCGCCACCTAGAGTCCAAACGCCATGTTCTTTTGTAGGTGACCTCAGAGTGATGGTCTACACATATGTTCCGAGGCCCATGATGATATGTTAAGCCGTTCTGGATTTATGGGCATTTTAATTTGATAGGCTCCGCCCATTTTTTTATTTTGGCGCCCCTACACGACCGTGAAAGGAAATTTCTGCTTTCTTTCGATAATTATTTAAAATCACTTTCCACAGAAGTCATCTGCATTGTTTTGGTTCCGTTAAGTCGAAAAACCAACGACTAGTTCGCGAAAGTAGGTTTTTAACATCATCAGCAATAACTCACGAACCGTTCGATCGACAGAAGCGGTTCTAGAGGCAAAGTTGCTCAGAAAAGGCGTCCTATCATATGATATAAATAGTTTGGGTATATGTCAAATGTCACGTGATAGACAGTTGTTTATGCACTCCAAAAGCGTTATTACGCCCCCCGGTGGCCGAATAAGTTCATGTTTCTTACAGACCTTCAGGACCATGAGACAAATAAGCCCAGCGACTGTCGTTTTGAGCAGCCTCCGTTAACCCGGTGTAATTAGTGCTCAAACTTCATTGGCCAATGGCGGCCATGTTTTTTAAGATACGCCAATGTCCTTTTTAAAAGTCATGGGACATGACACAAAGACACACCATACCAAATAATAAGTCAATCGGGCAAACTGTTGCCTAGTTATAGTCATTTTCTAGCTCATTCAAATTATAGCGCCACCTAGTGGCCAAACGCTGCAGTTTTTTTATTGTGACCCCGGATTGAGGGTCTACACATATGTTCTAAGCCCCATGAAGATATCTCAAACAGTTCACGAGTTATGGCCATTTTAGTTAAATTAGTTACTTCCGGTTTGGACGTTTTAGCGCCACCTAACGGCCGTGAATGGAAAATTCAACTTTTTTTTGATAATTATTCATATTCACACTCCACAGAATTCATCAGCGTTGGTTTGGTTCCGATAGGGCAAAAATCCAGGGACTAGTTCATTTTTTTTTTTTTTCAGAAAATGCAAATTAGCGGAAAAATTTGCATACCGGAAATGAAATCGGAGATATACGTTATTTAAGTTCTGAGCCAATGATTACACTGATATAAAACACTTGGGTGTGCGACAAACGGTTTAGGAGTATCGAGCGCAAACGCGCTTTTAGTCGTTGTAGCGCCACCTATGGGTCGATATGGCTGGCTCCGTGTATCTGAGTAGCGACAAGGACTACTACCATCTGACCGAACCTCAGCTCTGTCGGCTTTACGGTTTAGGCTGCAGCATCAGTTTTAAGGCAGAAAAATAATAATAAGAAGAATAAAAATCCTTACAAATACAATAGGTTTCTAGCCCTTCGGGCTCGAACCCTAATAAAACTAACAAATACAATAGGTTTCTTGCCCTACGGGCTCGAACCCTAAATATAACTGCAAGCAGTAATCATCGGGTTCGAGCAGTGTAAGGGGACTAAGGTCGACTGAATTCGCTGACTATGGTCAGGAATCGCACCATAAGACATCCGCAACAGATGACACTTACCCATAACCAGAAAAATGAAAGAAATGGTCAGCAACGGTTAATACAGACCACACATGCTTACAGTCATATGCAAAAACAGGTGTAAACCGATAAAACGTAAGGGACGAGTGCATTGAACCAATTCCCATGTCTCTACTATGTTCTGTTCCAGAGATATAGGTCTAGCTTAATGGCTAATAAGTTAACCTTAGTTTAGTTGCTATGGATGTGGCATGGCACCTGCCATACATTATGATAGACGTGTATAAAAAAATTAAGGCTTAAGGCCAGGAGCATCTTATATAGATACATTGATTCTTATTCATAATATTCTAGAGTGCCGTGCCATTTAAATGGTGCTTATTTTGTAAACACATACCTCACATAATACAGTATATCCCATTTTGATGTTTGGGTGTTGTATATATATATATATATATATCAACACAGCATCATAAAAGCAGCCAGACATGTGCTATATTTATAGATGTGTAAATAAGGAGCAACGTTAAATGTGTAATACATTATATTTCTAACACTGTCTTCCTGTGAGACACGTTTCATTCAACACACATGCACAGTCTCAATCACACACGACACACAGAACTATACAGTACATGCACACTCTTATTATACACAGAGACATAATATCCATAAATACACACTCACACTCACACTCACACTCACACTCACACTCACACTCACACTCACACACACACACACATACACACAAACAAAAAAACACAGAATATGAAATACATGCACACGTATGCACATATAATACACACTGCAGTGCACAAGACTGCAAGGCGTTACAGTGGACAGTGAACACAGCCACAAAAATATTTTTTCAAAGCTTCATGCATTGTGATCTGCTGACTCTAAAAAATCCATTTGAATGAATGATATTTCACCTTTTTGACTGTTATGAAGGCATGCCTCTTCCGATGACCTTCACATTTTGCATGCTTGTTTAGTGTCTTAATATGTATAATAGTACTTAATGGCAAGTCAGTTGGATTATTCATCAAGGAGCAGCGAGCTTTCAGGTAGACTGTTGAGGTTAATATAATAAAGGACCCTGTTATGGCCACACAAATGAAAAAGTTCAACATGTCTTTGATAATTATTTAGCTAGAGTGTCCAGAGATTTGTTTTGTGGTGGAAATTTGGAAATTGCTTGAAAGACCTAAAATAAGTATGCAAATGTACGTCTTTAACATCATCACCTATAACTCGCGAACTGTTTGATTGACATCAATGGATCAAGAGGCAAAGTTGTTCAGAATGAGGAGAACTATCATATGATATAATAAGTTTGTGTAAATTAAAAATGTCACGTGATACATAATTGTTTAAGCAATGAAATACGCATAAATTTTACCATTTTTACTGTTATAGCGCCACCTAGTGTCCAAACGCCACGTTCTTTTGTGGGTGACCTCGGAGTGACGTTATACACATATCTCCCAAGCCCCATTATGATATGTTAAGCCGTTCTGGATTTAAGGCCATTTAAATGTGATAGGCTTTGCCTATTTTAAGTTTTGGCATCCCTAAGCGCCGGTGAAAAGAAATTTTAACTTTTTTTAATCACTTTTTAGATTTACACTCCACAGAAGTCAGCTGCATTGGTTTGGTTCCGATCGGTTGAAAAACCAAGGACTAGTTTGCGAAAGTAGGTTTTTGACCTCATCAGCGATAACTCAGGAACCGTTCGATCGACAGAAGTGGTTCTAGAGGCAAAGTTGCTCAAAATGAAGAGAGCTATTATATAATTTCATTAGTTTGGGTATATGTCAAATGTCACGTGATACACAGTTGTTTATACACTCCAAAAGCGTTATTACGCCCCCCGGTGGCCAAATAAGTTCATGTTTCTTACAGACCTTCAGGACCATGAGACGAATAAGCCCAGTGAGTGTCGTTTCGATCAGCCTTTGTTAACCAGGTGCAATGAGTGCTCAAACTTCATCGGCCGATGGCGGCCATGTTTTTTGAGATACGCCAATGTCCTTTTTGATAGTCATGGGACATGACACAAAGACACACCATACCAAATAATAAGTCAATCGGGTAAACTGTTGCCTAGTTATAGCCATTTTTGAGTTGATTCCAATTATAGCGCAACCTGGTGGCGGATCGCCGCTTTTTTTTTTATGTGACCTCGGACTAAGCGTCTACGTATACGTACCAAGCCCCATGATGATATCTCAAACAGATGACGAGTTATGACCATTTTAACTAAATATGCCACTTCCGGTTTGGACGTTTTAGCGCCACCTAGCGGCCGTGAATGGAAAATTCAACTTTTTTTCAATAACTGTTTACATTCACACTCCACAGAATCCATCAGCGTTGGTTTGGTTCCGATAGGGCAAAAATCCAGGGACTAGTTCATTTTTTTTTTTTTTCATAAAATGCTAATTAGCGAAAAATCTATAATGACGGAAATGAAATCGGAGATATACGTTTTTTTAGTTTGGAGCCAGTGATTACACTGATGTAAGAAACTTGGGTGTGCGACAAACGGTTGAGAAGTAACAAGCGCAAACGCGTTTGTCATCGCTGTAGCGCCACCTATAGGTCGATTTGGCTGGTTCCGAGTATCTGAGTAGCGACAAGGACTACTACCATCTGACCAAGTCACAGCTCTGTCGGTCTTACGGTTTGGGCTGCAGCATCACTTTTATGGCAGAATAATAATAAGAAGAAATATAACTGCAAGCAGTAATCATCGGGTTCGAGCAGTGTAAGGGGACTAAGGTCGACTGAATTCGCTGACTATGGTCAGGAATCGCACCATAAGACATCCGCAACAGATGACATTTACCCATAACCAGAAAAATGAAAGAAATGGTCAGCAACGGTTAATACAGACCACGCATGCTTACAGTCATATGCAAAAACAGGTGTAAACCGATAAAACGTAAGGGACGAGTGCATTGAACCAATTCCCATGTCTCTATTATGTTCTGTTCCAGAGATATAGGTCTAGCTTAATGGCTGCTAAGTTAACCTGTTTAGTTGCTATGGATGTGGCATGGCACCTGCCATACATTATGATAGACGTGTATAAAAAAATGAAAGCTTAAGGCCAGGAGCATCTTATATAGATACATTGATTCTTATTCATAATATTCTAGAGTGCCGTGCCATTTAAATGGTGCTTATTTTGTAAACACATACCTCACATAATACAGTATATCCCATTTTGATGTTTGGGTGTTGTATATATATATATATATATATCAACACAGCATCATAAAAGCAGCCAGACATGTGCTATATTTATAGATGTGTAAATAAGGAGCAACGTTAAATGTGTAATACATTATATTTCTAACACTGTCTTCCTGTGAGACACGTTTCATTCAACACACATGCACAGTCTCAATCACACACGATACACAGAACTATACAGTACATGCACACTCTTATTATACACAGAGACATAATATCCATAAATACACACTCACACACACACTCACACACACACAAACAAAAAAAAACAGAATATGAAATACATGCACACATATGCACATATAATACACACTGCAGTGCACAAGACTGCAAGGCGTTACAGTGGACAGTGAACACAGCCGCAAAAATATTTTTTCAAAGCTTCATGCATTGTGATCTGCTGACTCTAAAAAATCCATTTGAATGAATGATATTTCACCTTTTTGACTGTTATGAAGGCATGCCTCTTCCCAGGACCTTCACATTTTGCATGCTTGTTTAGTGTCATAATATGTATAATAGTACTTAATGGCAAGTCAGTAGGATTATTCATTAAGGAGCAGCGAGCTTTCAGGTAGACTTTTGAGGTTAATATAATAAAGGACCTTGTTATGGCCACACAAATGAAAAAGTTCAACATGTCTTTGATAATTATTTATCTAGAGTGTCCAGAGATTTGTTTTGTGGTGGAAATTTGGAAATTGCTTGAAAGACCTAAAATAAGTATGCAAATGTACGTCTTTAACATCATCACCGATAACTTGCGAACTGTTTGAATGACATCAATGGATCAAGAGGCAAAGTTGTTCAGAATGAGGAGAACTATCATAAGATATCATTAGTTTGTCTAAATTAAAAATGTCACGTGATACATAATTGTTTAAGCAATGAAATATGCATCAATTTTACCATTTTTACTGTTATAGCGCCACCTAGTGTCCAAACGCCACGTTCTTTTGTGGGTGACCTCGGAGTGACGTTATACACATATTTCCCAAGCCCCATGATGATATGTTAAGCCGTTCTGGATTTAAGGCCATTTAAATGTGATAGGCTTTGCCCATTTTAAGTTTTGGCATCCCTAAGCGCCGGTGAAAAGAAATTTTAACTTTTTTTCAATCACTTTTTAGATTCACACTCCACAGAAGTCAGCTGCATTGGTTTGGTTCCGATCGGTTGAAAAACCAAGGACTAGTTCGCGAAAGTAGGTTTTTATTTCATCAGCGATAACTCAGGAACTGTTCGATCGACAGAAGTGGTTCTAGAGGCAAAGTTGCTCAAAATGAAGAGAGCTATTATATAATTTCATTAGTTTGGGTATATGTCAAATGTCACGTGATACACAGTTGTTTATACACTCCAAAAGCGTTATTACGCCCCCCGGTGGCCAAATAAGTTCATGTTTCTTATAGACCTTCAGGACCATGAGACGAATAAGCCCAGTGAGTGTCGTTTCGATCAGCCTTTGTTAACCAGGTGCAATGAGTGCTCAAACTTCATCGGCCGATGGCGGCCATGTTTTTTGAGATACGCCAATGTCCTTTTTGATAGTCATGGGACATGACACAAAGACACACCATACCAAATAATAAGTCAATCGGGCAAACTGTTGCCTAGTTATAGCCATTTTTGAGTTGATTCCAATTATAGCGCCACCTGGTGGCGGATCGCCGCTTTTTTTTTATGTGACATCGGACTAAGCGTCTACGTATACGTACCAAGCCCCATGATGATATCTCAAACAGTTGACGAGTTATGACCATTTTAACTAAATATGCCACTTCCGGTTTGGACGTTTTAGCGCCACCTAGCGGCCGTGAATGGAAAATTCAACTTTTTTTCAATAACTATTTATATTCACACTCCACAGAATTCATCAGCGTTGGTTTGGTTCCGATAGGTCAAAAATCCAGGGACTAGTTCATTTTTTTTTTTTTTGCACAAAATGCAAATTAGCGGAAAAATTTGCATACCGGAAATGAAATCGGAGATATACGTTATTTAAGTTTTGAGCCAATGATTACACTGATGTAAAACACTTGGGTGTGCGACAAACGGTTTAGGAGTATCGATCAAAAACGCGCTTCTTCTCGCTGTAGCGCCACCTATGGGTCGATTTGGCTGGTTCCGTGTATCTGAGTAGCGACAAGGACTACTACCATCTGACCAAGCCTCAGCTCTGTCGGCTTTACGGTTTGGGCTGCACGATCAGTTTTAGGGCAGAATAATAATAAGAATTAAAGCTGCAAGCAGCCTTTAAGCGGGTTTCGAGAATTTGCGCCATTCAATGCAGCCATGCATCCACGAACAGGCTAAGGGTCATGATGTTACAATGTAAAAGAATTGCTAAATGTTTTCTTTGAATTAGTTCATTGAATCAACTGTCTGAGAAGAATTGGTGTGTGGAAAGATCTTTATCATTATTAGACAGTATACTATGGGATGAATTTAGAACAGAGGATTGTTTTATAGCCACATAAATTAAAAAGTTCATTATGTATTTGATAATAATTGATCTAGAGACCAGAAAATTGCATGATTGTGAATATGTTTATATTGCTCTAAAAACATATTACTAGTTTGCAGAAGTAGTTGTGTTGTCACTGCTTTGATTGAGAGCAAAGATTTTACGCAAAGTTGTTTAGAATGAGCAGGTCTATTAGTTGATATTAATGTTTGATGTATAGGTTTATGTTTAATGTCATGTGATGCACAATGTTTTAAATATCTAAGTTTTATTGTTTTAGTATTATAGTGCTACCTTGTTTAAATGCTGCAATAATATTACTGTTATCTTGAAGTGAGCTCTACACATATCTATACAGCTCAGCTAAAAACAGTACTCACAATGAA